>NETT01000562.1:1335-14925 GCA_003449175.1 Ceratocystis smalleyi
TTTTTTTTTTGCACCGTGCATCGAGCATGCGGCGTGCATATCCCGGGGATTCCAGTAGACGTTGAATAAATTCAAATTCAACGGGTTTTCGCACCGTTTGTACTGCGCGTCGTTTGATCTCAGTGATGCCCGCAGGTGTCAAATCAAGACCGACCAAGCGTAAGAAGGAGAAGAGGAAAAAAAGAGAAGGAAAACAGAAAACAGGGGGTGGAAAAAGAAGCAACAATAACTACATCCATTAACCCTAAGTACTATACGTAAGATAATACAATACAATAAGTACTATACCTTCGTCCGGTAGCCCCCCGTATGGCTTGACTTGATTTGAATATATCCTACGTCTACTGGAATCACCAAGACCACACGACGCCGCCCTCCGTATGGCCTAAAAAAACATGCATATATGCACCTGCATTGACTCATGCTCGTAGGCCCAAGAATAGCCGCAGGATGCAGGACAGGCGAAGGAGAGCTTTTCTCCCCCGTCCCTCTCATCCCGAATGCAAATACTCCAACTGGCTCAAAGCACTTTTGCACCTTGGTCGAGATATTCCACTCTTTTCATCCAGACAGAGGCACGTTGCAGGGCATGGATAGGTGGTTGTGTCCAGAAGCAAAGCACAGAGGGAGCAAGAGACAACGAGGGACCATGATGTGACATGTGGGGGTATAACTGTGGACGAAAGGGAGGGAACAAGTGGCTCTCCTTGAGCCTGGGAAAAAAAAGAGCACTAGGAAAAAAGATGCTTGAGTCGAGGGATTAAGAATTTATCTTATTGAAAGTTGGCATGGCGAAGCAGGACCCGTACGTGTGTTGATTGGGCTTGGAGCGACAGTGCAAAATTGGAGAGGTCTTTGATTTCTTGCTAATGATGGGGGCTACGAGGGACTCCGTTACGACATCGCAGGCTTTGGCGATACGCGGAAGAGCGGCAACAGCTCGGAGAAGAGAAGGGATGGGAGGCTGCTGCTTGTCCTGTGTTTGTTGAGTCTTGCCCGTAGCCGTGGGATTTGTGCTGTACAAAAGGCATTGTGCTGTACAAAAGGCATCGTGCTGTCCACTGTCTGGAAGCAGCGAGCCATGTTCTCCAACGTTCTACGGCCTATCTCCAAGTTGGAGTCGTAAGGAGGCCAGAAGAAAACGGCTGCCTTGTTCCCGCTGCAGTATGGACCTGTTGTTTTTCCCTCTTGTTGCATTGTCTTTTCGCCGTAAGGTCAGACTGGCACGTAGCATGAGCTGACTTCCGCTTGCTGCTGGCTATATTCTGGTTTCTGCTAACCCGCGAGCCAACACGAAAAAAAAAACGAGCGGCCGCGATGCCAGGAAAATAAAGGTGGGTGGGTGAGCAAGGGTTCGGGCAGGAGATGAGATGCAATACAGGCCCGTTGGCCTGTCGGTTTTAATTACTTGCTACTATAACGATCAGCAGCCGGATTTTAAGGTGCGTGTAGTCCGTCAGTTACCTAAGTGCATGGCATCCATGACACACGATGTGCTGTCTGGGCTAGCTGATGTGCTTTCTGCCTGGATCCTTAGTCATCGGTATCGTGGTCATACCACACCACTTCGTGGTCGTATTCTGTCTCTGTTTATGTCGACAATCGCATCACGTGATAGCACCATCATTCAGCCAAGATGGTATCGCGCCGAGATTAAATCTTGCACGTAGGTTGGCAAAGAACGGACCTCATGATGCCCAGCGCTGGAAACAAGTCGTTCGCTGCAAGCAGAAGAGCAGTGCTTTCGCGGGTTTGGCCCAGAAACCAGAAATAAGGGTTAGTGCAAAAAATCCGAGCAAAGGGGCAAAGCATGGGCTGTTATGCGATGCGATGCTTGTGCTGAGGGATAAATGCGACAGAGCTGCTTGCTTGTTGCCCTCATGAAACTGGCGCTCTATTTTTAGTTGGCAGCATCACAAGATTGCAAAAACCCGCAAAAAGGACTATCAAAGGGGCTCAGTCAAGTCATGATTCGCAGCGCCTCCCAGCTGCTCGCCACCCACATGCGAGAATTCCGAACGGATCCGCCTGCTGTATTTGGAGAGTCTTGATGTGACTTTGTGCGTCGCTCCTCGCCTGCAGATGGGGGGTCTCAGCGTAGGGGCCAGAATAAGGAAGCGGGTAACCGAGCGAGTCTCTCGACTTGCCCCTCTCCTCCGCAAGCACACAGACGAGAATAGGGAGCAGGTGACGGAGGGGGCTACCTGCAGTCCAATAATGCGGCCGAAGGGCACAGAAATAACAGGATGGGCTGTCGTTGAAAAAAGACTTCCCAAAAGAGAAACATTAACACAGGCACCATGCAGGCCAGCAGTTATAGCATGCTGGGTGCTGGGTGCTGGAAGGGAGGTGAAGACCCTGGGGAAGAACGGAGTAAGCCATTGGGGATCGGAACGACAAACGAGCGTTGGATAGATAGATGGGCGAGATCAATAGGGGAATAAAACAATTGCCCTAAATTGCCGCTTGCAATGCGTCCAGGAAACTATAAGATGCCTCTTAACCTTGCCGCTCTGACCATGTCGGTTCCGAGTCTCCCCTCTGGCCTGTTTGTGAGCCCGTCGTCTAGTACCGCTGATGTTGTTATTCTTGCATCTTCTCCGTTCTTTCGTTTTCTTTTCTTTCAATTCCTCTTTGCCTTCCAGTGACATAGGATAAGATATCTTTGGCCTGCCTGCCCCTCCCCCCTTCGCATGCTGCAGCAAAGTGCGAGCTCGCTCTGTGGATGTTGCTTTCTTCGTTTTCCTGCGTTGCCTACCTACTGTCTTGCACGCCATCTGCACTAGCGCGGATGTATATTTATACATGACCATTCGTTGCCCGTACTCTCCCCCTTTGCAGCTGCGACTACGCGCTACGTCTCGCTACTTTGGTCTTTGCCATAGCCCCTCCTCCTGCCCTGCATCATGTCTCCTTCCATCATGACAGCCTCTCACCAGCCAGAAGGCGCCTGGGCCTTGCACTACAACCGCCATACCTTTAGCCACAACCACCAGTCCTTCCAACCACGATACTGCCGAAACCAGCCCTTCGATGCGCAAGAGCTCTCACGCCGGCTCCTGGCCGTACAAGTCCAGCAGCAGAAGCAGGAGCAGCAGGAGTTGCACAGGCAGCAAAAGCAGCAAAAGCAGCACCACAAACTGCAGAAGCTGCAGGCCGCAGGCCTTCGCAAGCGCCAGAGTATGCCGCTGCCGCTGCCGCGCCGGCTGTTTTCCACCAAAGACAACACTGCCCCGAAATGTGATGCTTCAAACCCAGAGCCACACACACCCCACAACGCCATCAGCTCCGCTCCGAAATCCGCCTCTTTAACTAGCAGCAGCAGCAGCAGCAGCAAGGTAGACGGTAGCAGGAGGACTTCGACAAGTGGAAGTGCCTCATCTACATCCATATCCATGTCCACATCGCTCTCATCCCAGTCGCAGCAACAGTCGAGCAAGCCCGAGCAACCTAGCCACCTCCGCAGCTCTAACCAGCAGCGCCAACACTCCGTCTCGCCCGCTGCGCCAGCCGCGCAGGGACTCAGCAGCACCGAATCATGCGAGGACCGCATTGCCACAGAGGGGGACGAGTTTGGCTCATCACCCGCCCACATGTACCGCCGCAAGACGCATAGCCGGGGATCACACCCTGAGCGCGCGGATTGGATAGAAGGCGATGAAGCCAAGACGCGTAAGAAGATGTGGAGCAGATCGTCAATTATGGGCTTGAAGCATCGCCTGGGAGGCAACGGGAGCAATGGCGGCAAGCAAGAGGTTGAGTCTCTTGCTGGCGAAGCCCCACACCAGCACCGGGCGGGCCTGCTCCGGCGGTTCCGCAAGACGCCGACGGCTTAAAGCCAGGCGCCTGAATAGACGAAGAGGCGTTTATGGACGCCGTGCCTGTCAGTTTGTGCTGCCTCCGTTTCATTCTTTTATTATTTTCTTTTCTTTTGTTCTAGACAATACACGTGTTAGTGGAAGAAGGCCGCCTTGTGACCAGGACGAAAAAAAAAAAAAAAAAGAACAAGATTGGGGGCGTTTTGTAGTGTCAGACGTCTGACATTTCTTTTCTTATTATATACTTCCTTGACTTATAATTGAGGACTTGTCCTCTTAGCTTAATGACATACCTACTGGCACGCACGCCCGCCCGCCGTCGACTTTGCAGCAGTATGCAAATCATGCACTACTAACAAGTAATACTCGGAGAAAAAAAATAGTGGCCGATGTGCATCTTCCTTTCTTCATGCATGCATACAAGTACGTACTGTGATCCTCTACTATGTTGTTGCTCGACAAGAAACCTACAATGCTGCTTAAGAGGCAGCATTCCTCCCCCCATACGCCCATCTTCTGATTAGAGACGCGCTCGTTTAGACATCCCGGACTGGGCTAGCTTCTGGAACATTGCACCCTCCTCTCGTGCCTTGCGCTTATGCACTGCGCTCACGCCGCCGCGGCCTTGCGCCTCCATAAGATGGATAATCAGTTCCGAGTACGCCCTGACAGCCTCTCCCTCCTCGTCGTCGCGCTCGCGGGCACGTCGCAACGCATCTTTGCCGTGCTGCTCGCCTACCGACTGGTCCCAAAGTTTCTTCTCGATGCGCTTCGCTTCGCTCTGCACAAAGGGCGTGCCCAGAGCAGGCTTGGGCGGTTGCTTGGCTTCGGAGATCTTCATGAGCACGTCGGGCAGGCATGGGTATCGCTCAAACAACGCCCTGAGTTTAGCAGAGTCGTCGAGAAAGCTGAAGGGATGCGACGGGTCCGACGATGGCTGTGTCGGTGCTATGAAGACGGTCGAAGGTGCGGGCTTGGGTTTAGGCGGCGGATCGGCGGGGTGGTTTTCCTTGTGGGCTTTGCTGCATGCGACGGAGCATCTGTGGGGAGAAGCAAGCACGATTAGCCGGCTGAGCCAGCGCAATTGGAGGAAGACAGGAGACTTACATCTGAGAACGGCAACGTGGGCATTTGTATTTGCCACTGGCCTCTTTGCAGACCACGCACATGTTTTTCAGCACAGAATTGGCAGCAGGCTCTTTGGCTGTAGCGGCTTTGGAAGAAACCGGGGTTGGAGCGCCGTCTGGGTCGGTGTTTTCTTTTCCGCCTCTCGCGGTTTTGTGTCGTTTCGAGGGGTGTAGCGCATGGGCGCTCGATTTGCCGGGCTTGTTGTTGCGCCGCTTCTTCTTCTCAAGAGCGCGCACGGGCTTGGAAGAGCTTGCTTCTTCGGGCGCCTCGTCGTCACTGTCAGCGGTAGGTTGCCCGGCCGTCATTTTTGGGGTTGGTGGTGGCAGGTCTTGGGATGATGGTGTGGATGCGGCGTTGGGCTTGAATTGGGTGGATTGGACCGCAGGTTTACTGCGGGGCGTTTCGGGGCCGGGCTTCTCAGAAGCAGGCAAATCCAGACAGGCAGGCTTCTGAAGTGGAGGAGCACAAGTGGCATCGTCCCCAGAGTCCGAGACGTAGTTGAGGCTAAGCATTATCGTTGTTGGCAGTCAAGACGTGAGGATGGGTGGGTTGATGTAGACCGCGAATTAAGGGAGGAGAGAGACAGGCAGGGTGCAGCGCGACGGAGAGAAGGCGAAGGAAGAAGAATTAATAGCAATACAGGAAGGCTGGAAACGAAGCTCGCTTTGAATTGGAAGAGGACCAGAGCAACTAGAAAACTTTTCGACTGACGTGAACGAGCGACAGAAAAAAAGAAAAAAGAAAAAAAAGAAAAAAAAAAAAAAGGTCCAGAAAACAATGGCTCCACTGAAATGCCCAAGCCAAGCTCTAGTTTGTTCCTTTATTCATTTATTCTTCCAATTTTCCCCACTGCGTCATCTTAGTCAGCCAGAAACGCTGCCCTAGCCCGTCGGTGGGTCCACTTTCAGCTTTTGCGCCAATGACATGTGCCAGAATCCACTTAGTAATGAGCTGGCGAATGTCTTGTGCCTTGTGCCTGCAAATGCGCTTTTCGCTGTCGCTTTAAATCGCAAGCTTGCGTCAAGACACTCTCCCCCTCCCCCCCCCTTTGTTTCTCTGTCAGTCTGTCCAACTCTTGCTCACTTGCTTTGCCTTTTCTCTCTTCCCGTTTCTACACATATCCCCATCATGTCTTTGCTACCCTTGGCCAGGTCCGCCTCGCTCCTGCCGGCCTCTTCTAGACTCCCCGTCCGCTCTATCCACTCCAAGCTCCCTTGTGCTGCTGCCTTCCGCTCCTCCCCAGCTTCGTCTAGACACTCCTCCGTCTGGCGTCCCTCTCGGCCGAACATCCTCTCTCAGTTCAACAGCACTGCAGTTGCGTGTCCGCAAACTGGCCCCCTGAGTGGCGTATTAGTTTCTGGCGCACGCACAATCTTTATCCAAACCGAACCGACGCCCAATGCCGACGCCATCAAGTTCGTACCAAACCACACCATCATTCCAGAGAACCTCAATCGCTCGTCTATTGAGTACCTTTCTCCGCGGTCGACGATATCCCCGCCTTACCCATCGCCTCTGGCCGCGCAGCTCATGAACATTGACGGCGTCGAGTCCGTGTTTTACGGCCAAGACTTCATCACCGTCACCAAGGCAACTGATGCTAACTGGTCGTTCATCCGGCCTGAGATCTTTGCGCTAATTACCGAGGCCGTCACGTCGGGCCAGCACATTGTCCACGTGGCAGATCGTAAACAGGGCGAGCCGGCACCCGAGGAGGAGGCCGATAGCTTGGCGTATGACGAGTCAGACACTGAAGTTGTGGGCATGATCAAGGAGCTGCTGGAGACCCGGATACGGCCGGCGATCCAGGAAGACGGTGGCGATATTGAGTTCCGTGGCTTCAGCGAGGGCGATGGCATGGTCAAGTTGATGCTCAAGGGCGCCTGCAGAACCTGCGACTCCAGTACCGAGACCCTTAAGAATGGCATTGAAAGTATGCTGATGCACTATGTAAGTTCCCCCGCGCTCGATTGGCTCGGGCAGCCGATGGCGTCCCCTTCTAACACTGTGCCCTACTGTAGATTGAGGAAGTCAAGGGTGTGATGCAGGTGGTCGACCCTGAAGAAGAGATCGCTATCAAGGAATTTGAAAAGTTTGAAGAGAAGCTGAAGCAGCAGCAGGGACGCCAGGCTACTGCATAGGCTTGAAGAAGTTGCTGTGGATATTTCCCTGCGGACTGTTGTGTGAGTTTCCGAATGTCTTTGTCCCAGAGGACCTGTACTTTTATTACTTTTGTCTTTGGCCTTGCTCTTCATAAAACAAGACCGCCATAGCAGTGGCCATGCTATACAATATACCCGCCCCATTTGATTGCTTCCGTCCCGACGGGAACTACCGCAATAGCTTGCTGACTGATATACGCAATGCACACCTGGATTCTTTACGTAATATCGATGGGGGCAGGACTTGCCCTGGCCATGTCTGTTTGAAACCTACAAGCACTACCAAGACACGTGAAGCGGCGCATATTTCGCTCTTCATATTGGCTCTCCCGGCTGCATGTGCATCGGAAGTCGTATGAGAAGTCAGCCTGTGAAAAGGACGAGCTAGACTAGAGCGGGAGAGTAGTACTAAGCCAGGTTTCTATGCTTGGATCTAGGTGTTTAAGGTCGGTCTGTGCATGCATGCTCGTACAGCGTCCATTGCTGTTTACTATTGAATGTAATCGATCCTAGACGTTGTCGACTCTGCTTCAAAAGGGTGCTCTCGAGGGATGCCATTGCTTTGCAGAGAGATGGAGACTTCTTGTAGGCCGTCTTCAATGTACTTGGCTGAAGCCTCGTCAGTTGCTCCTCGTCATGTATAAGCCCGGGTACCATCTGCTGTGGTCGTTTTCCCGTCTTCAGCTGAATCCAGGATTTGATGCATGTTTCTGGCGATGAAGTGTAACACCACAACCACCCGACCCTTTGTTGGCCGTAGGAGCTCGCTACTATGGCATGGGAAGGCGGTCAGGGCTTTGCACACCTTCGCAGCATGGGGGCTTTTACACGACTGATTGCTATTGCAGTTAATGCGGCTGCAATAGGCAAAAGCAAAAGGAGACTCATGTTGGGGATACCACTACTGGGGGACTCTGGTGTTTGTCCTACATCTGATGGTTGCAAAAGCCGGGAAACCGTACACATAGAAGATGAAAGTCACACGACCAAACTAAAGCAAGGGAAATATAGAGATATCGACAAAGATGTGAGTGTCGTCTCTCTTGGAGACTCGGAGTTGAGTTTGCTAACGAGATGGAAAACGGTCAACCCCATGGTGGTGAAACAGAAGATCAACAGGGACCTCTTTAAAGGACAGGAGGTAGTGGTCAAGCTGACCAACACGAGAACAGGTTCCCTGTCGCGGGGCAACAGCCGACCTCTGCCTGCCCGTGACATTCCGCTCAGAAATGATAGGTGGGCCTAGCTGGAGCCACAGAGACTTGGTTCTCAAGGTAATACAAGCTAATGACGTCAATACGCTCCCGATATATTCTGTCGGGGCCAGCGATGGACGGCCAGACACATGGACGGTCGGTATGCTTTGTTCACAAGCAATCTAGTTTCGACATATACCCCTCTGGGGCGATACAATCCCGCCCGGATCTCTGTGCAGTCACTGGATAGCGCGGGGAGGAGAAGTATACAATAGTTGTAATGATCTATGGATCCTGTGTGGCTCGGAGGTGGACAACGTTGATTTCCCGCGGTCGTCTCCTGTTCCATAGTATTTTTCTTTGGTATCTTCCTAAACACAATCCTCCATCTGACCTCGTCCTTGTCTACCTGTCCTGCCTGTCCGTGACAGTAGCCATTATCGTGTTCCTGACATACGTCATCGCCCTTGGCCTCGTGTCCCACTTCACCAGCGGGGTCATGAGTTTGTATGCCGGGTGCGTGGCCGTTCTCGTTTCTTCCAGGGGTTTGCCAATATACGGCTCCTGCACGCATATGACATCTACCCCTCTTCCCGCTGCCTCCTCAACCAGAGACAGGGGATTCGACTGCCCTCTGCAAGCATTGAACTGCCAAATCACACACCTTCTCCTGCGGTCCCTTCCGTCAGACATCATTCGGACTGGGTTTGGGGCTGCTCCTCCTGTCGCGCCCTCTTGCGCGCAGACTTCCTCAGGCCCTCGGGGGCGGGCAGGGTGAGGGCCACCTCAGAGCTGANTTCTAGGAGTTGCTCCTCCTGCCGCGCCCTCTTGCGCGCAGACTTCCTCAGGCCCTGGGGGGCGGGCAGGGTGAGGGCCACCTCAGAGCTGATCGACTCTGAGGCCTTGCTCTTGTCCCCTGTACTCTGGACCGGCGCGCTCGAGGCCAGCACCAGCTGGTTTCCCGGCTCGGGGCTTCCAGTTGTGGCCTGCGTCTCGGTGCAGTCCATCTGGTCCTCGGACCGTGCCTGTGCCCGTGCACTTCCCTTTGGGCAGGCCTTCTTCCTCTCCGTGGTCAGCTTTTGCTGAGCCCTCCTTATCGTCCGTCTCTCCTCCGGAGTAGTCCCCTTCCTCCTCCTCCTCACGTCGTCCATGGACAGTCCGTGGTCTCCTCATACTCGTCCAGCGCCGCTGTGTCGGCGAGGTGTTCCACCGGTTCCCAGGTTGGTTCAGTGTAACCGGTCCACTTTACTAGGACTTGGCTTGGTGCTGTTTCCTGTACTTAAGATGCCGAAGAATCTTGTCCACCAGATACTCGCCTTCGAGTGCATCTTCTGTGGACTGTTCTCGAGCTATGGGCGGTGGTTCATGGTCTGACAGGGCTTGGGACGGTAGAGGGTCGTTACGGTGTCTGCAGACGAGGCTCATATGGAACACGGGGTGGATACCTGGTGGCGTGTTGAGTTTAACAGCATGTGAGCCGACGATCTTGGTGACCTTGTATGGCAATGCCAACCAGTCGAGCTTCTTGGATGGGCGCAGGGTTCGTACGTTCTTTAACCGCAGGTAAACTCTGTCGCCGACTTGGAAAGATTCCGCCGCTTGCCGGTTCCTGTTGGCGTGACGATGATGATGATGATGATGATGAGATTCAATTTATACTCTTGGACTATCTAGGGTCCCACTGTGGGAGTCCGGAGCTCCGGAGAGGTCCGAGTTTTCTAGCACCTGTTTTCCTATTGCACCTGCCGCCCGTGTCTTGGCTGCCCCAGATAGCGACGGTGCCGCATCCATAGGGGTCGGCGTGAGACACTCTCCTGTTGCTGGGCTTGTCTGCTCAGCTCCGAAACGAGAAAAGGAAAGGAAAGAGAGAGACGAAAAGAAGAAAAACCTAAGAAGAATGAGAAAAGAAAGTGTGGTCTTGAGTCAGTGTCACCGATGCGAGTTCGACCCAACTTGCCCTTGAGGCCGCGGCCTATTGTCCTGTGTCATTGGTCTTTTGCCAAGCGTAGTTCTGCCTTTAGCCGTCCTCAGTAGCTTGTTGACAAAGTTTTCCGTCCACGGTTTGCTCTTCCTTTTGCACGACCACTTGTGCGTCTCCGTCTTGTCTCCGCCGCAGGCGGGGCATTGNTGATGATGATGATGATGAGATTCTATTTATACTCTTGGGACTATCTAGGGTCCCACTGTGGGAGTCCGGAGCTCCGGAGAGGTCCGAGTTTTCTAGCACCTGTTTTCCTATTGCACCTGCCGCCCGTGTCTTGGCTGCCCCAGATAGCGACGGTGCCGCATCCGTAGGGGTCAGCGTAAGACACTCCCCTGTTGCCGGGCTTGTCTGCCCAGCTCCGAAACGAGAAAAGGAAAGGAAAGAGAGACGAAAAGAAGAAAACCTAAGAAAGAAAAGAAGGTGTGGTTTTGAGTCAGTGTCACTGATGCGAGTTCGACCCAACTTGCCCTTGAGGCCGCGGCCTGTTGTCCTGTATGTGCATCTTGGCTTGGTCTACCATGTGCTGTGACGTGGAGACAGACTTTGCCTTGACGTTCATCCGCCGGACCGCCGCCTGGTTGTCTGAGCATATCCAGACCGTGTTCGTACCTCTCAGTACTTGGTCGGGTATATCGCTCAGGCCCCTGTCTATAGCCCGAATCTCTGCGTCTGCCACTTCAGCCCAGCTTCCACAAGAGAAGAAGCCGGATCGGACGACTTGCCCATCCCTCTCCAAGGCCCAGCCCGCTCCCGCCCAGCCGCTCTGGAGCAGCGAGCCGTCTGTGTATAGCCACACGTCNGTGTGGTTTTGAGTCAGTGTCACTGATGCGAGTTCGACCCAACTTGTCCTTGAGGCCGCGGCCTGTTGTCCTGTATCATTAGTCTTTTGCCAAGCGTAGTTCTGCCTTTAGCCGTCCTCAGTAGCTTGTTGACGAAGTTTTCCGTCCACGGTTTGTTCTTCTTTTTGCACGACCACTTGTGCGTCTCCGTCTTGTCTCCGCCGCAGGCGGGGCATTGTAGTAGTGCTGAGTGGTGCTTAAACCGCAGGTGGTACTTCTTGAAGTCGCCGTGCCCTGACATTGCTGCTAATATGGTCCCAAAGACTTTTCGGGGCTCTTTGGTGCTTTTGAACCTGTCCTTCTTGGGGACCCGATGATGAACGGGATTATGGGTCTCTATTCGATAACATGAAGCTGTGTCGGGTCGAGTCGACTCGCCCCGCCGGGGCCTACCCGCCATGCCGAAAGCCGGCGGCCTTTTAGACTAGCTTACACGCGGTCGTCGCAGACCAAAAATAACAAATATCCGGCCCTGGGAAACCCGCAGGCGCGCCCTAGGGCTACGCTGGATCGAGAGCCCTCCTGGCCTAGGCGCCGGACTCTAAAAAGCCATAGGAATTACTAAAAGTCCAAGCAGCCGTCGTATTGCTGTGAACAAAAAACCAGTAGGTAGACGTAAAATAATACATACATATAAAGTCCAAGCAGACCTGCAATCGCTGACCGCCCAGGAGTTACTGGAAGATGACGTCAGCCAGCAACTTCTGTCCGGAACACACCGTCCTATTGCGTCAAGATAACAGTAGGTAGACGTAAAAGGATACAATAACAATAACCATAACGAGTCGTAGAACAATACAAAGAAAAGAAAATAGAAACAAAGCACAATGTAGCTCGACACTCTCACACCCGGGCAAACCACACCTCCCATCGTGACGTCCCCTTTCACGTGCCAACGCGAAATATCCTCCACTACTACTCCCAAAATGTCAATACACAGGTTTGGGCCTTCTGCTTGTGGGGGGTGGGGGACTTCAGTGGCCGCTCTAACTGCCTTGAGGGCAGCAATCGCTTCCGCATCCGCCACTCCCCTGTGTCTGTGTACTCTGCTGATGCGACACAGCACATTTGCTGTCTTCCGAGCTTTGGTTGTCATCTCTTGGCACTGCGTCTTGAAATTCAGGCCGGTGTCCCACATGACTCCGAGCCACTTCATGTCTTTCTCTGGGCTTGGGACCATCCCATTTGGGAGTCGCAGCCCCGTATTCATGCTTGGGAGCTTACGGCCAGTGTCCAGATGCATAACGCCTGTCTTGCTCCAATCTATCCGCAGCTCATTTTTTCTGCGCCACTCGACTGCTCGAGTCATATAGGTTTTCAAAGTGAGAGCGTTGGCTCGGATTGACGTTGACGAAATATATATCAGACCGTCGTCCGCATATCCTAAGCTGTGCAGATTCTCAAAGAGCTCTGCCATGTACAGCATGTATAGGATGAGGAAGACTGAAGACGCTTGCGGTAGGTTGCCTCCCACTGCCCTCCTCACTGGAAGCCGTCCTTCGACCGAGAGGCTGACTTTCCTGTCTGTTAGGAAGGAGCTCACCCATTTGCACAGAAACTCCGGCTACCTTTGCTTCCTCAGGCGAGTCACCAGTCTGCTTTTCTCAAGTGCATCAAAAGCGCCTGATATATTGAAGGTGACAATGGCTGGAATAGTCCGTGTTTTTGACTCACCGATGGCAGTGTTTGCCAATTTCCAGGTGATGTCCATGGCAGCTCTTCTCGGTACCACTGCTGCATAGTTCTTAGGGATGATGTTCAACTCCACTGCCTGAGCAGCAAGTCTTCAGGCCAGCATCCTCTCCAGGCTCTTGTCCGGGGCTCACAGGAGTGAGAGTAGTCTGTAACTCCTCGGGTGCGACTTGTCTGATTTCGTTTTTGGGATGACCACCATTGTAGCCGATTTGAAGATCTTCGGGTGATATTCAAGCTCCATACACAGGCCGAATAGTTTCACCATATGGCGGGCTAAAGAGGGCCAAGTCATGTTCCAGGCCGTGTTTGGGATGCCGTCCTCTCCTGGAACAGTGATGTTTCGCAGCAATACGACAGGAAAAAAAGAAGAGAAAGAAGAAAACGCCCCCCGCCCTATTGTTATTGCTATTGTATTGATCAACGTCTACCTACTGTTATTTCGCAGTGATACGACGGCGTGTTCCGGACAGAAGCTGCTAGTTGATATCATCTTCCAGTAGCATCTGGGAAGTCAGCAGTTGCAGGTTTGCTTGGACTTTGAGCGACTCCTATGACTTTTTAGGGTCCAGCGCTTAGGCCATGAGGGCTCTCGATCCAGCGTAGCCCTAGGGCGCGCCTGCGGGGTTCCCAGGGCCGGATATTTGTTATTTTTGGTCTGCGACAACCGCGTGTAAGCTAGTCTAAAAGGCCGCCGGCTTTCGGCACGGGGAGTAGACCCCGGCGGAGTACAGCGGTGTTGTCCTTTCGTATGCATGGCTGTTGCCGCAT
>NETT01000563.1:0-13723 GCA_003449175.1 Ceratocystis smalleyi
CAGATGCTACCGGAAGATGACATCAACCAGCGGTTTCTGTCCGGAACACGCCGTCGTATTACTGCGAAATAACAGTAGGTAGACGTAAAATAATACAATACAATACGTCGCGAAATGGGCGAAAACCGCGCTGGAAGAATGAATGACCTCCTCACCTCAATTTCACTCACGTCCAAATACATCTTTACAGCATGAGAAAACAGGCTAAGACGTTCAGCATTTGGTCCAGACAGTGGCATGCTGTGAGCCTCGAGGAACCTGAGCCTCGGGCAACGATGCGGCTGACTAGCTGGCCAAAAACCGGCTACAAGAGTAAAGAGCCGTTAGCCCTCAAGACCACGATGTCTTTGGCGATAGAAAGACTCTGGGAAAAGAAAGCGACTGGAGATGGGCTTGGCAACCAAACGAGAAGCAAATGCTTACATACTGTGACCTCTAAAGCAAGCTGGCGTGGGCCGGATGAAAGGACTGCGCCGGGACACAGCCCCCATGATACTGACAGCAAGTTCTGAATATGACGGCTTTGAGCAGCTCTGTGCTTAGGTTAGCGACGATGAAGGCGTCGAGACAAAGAGTTAGGCGCCAAACTACAGCAAGCCAAACAACTTTTGTCATTCACGCGGCTCTGCCATAGTGGAGCTCATAAAAGAACGAAGCCACTGTACTCTGCCGGGGCCTATCTCCCATGCTGAAAGCCAATGTTTCCTACGAGAGTCGCTGTAGAACAAGAAGAATAGGTAACCAATACTAAGACAGGTACGCCCGTAGGCTCAAACGTTCGTTACCGGAAAATCACAAGAGATACTTGCCATCTATGCGCACCTATAAAAGCTGGCTGGCCGACCGGTGGGTGTTCCGAGGGATGAAATCAACCATACGCCTCTACTAGAAGCTTGCTACTGTGCCACTCCCGCATTACAGCAAGTGGACGCAAAGTAGTATGCATCCACATACTTGTGTACATACATGTATACAGGTGCTTGAAAGTCGGGCGTTATCCATTCGCAGAGCCATGCACAACATCCCATCTGGACACTAGCTATTTAAATCATTCAATTAATTTCACACTATTGTTACAGTTTTGTCTCTCCAAAAGCATTGCCATCTGTATTTGTGCGACAAGCCTGGATGCGACTTGGCGGCTCCATTGCGAGAAGCCCTTTCGGCCAGACCAGCAAACCATATCAGCCCCAACTGGCGCCAAGAAAGGAGAATGGCTTCTTACTACGACCTTTGGTTTCGTCTCGTTTGATGTAAACCCTGTCGTGGCCTTTGACATCGAGGAAGAGATATTTGTACTCAAAGTCGTCGGTCCTAGGACGTCGTGACATGTGAAGATGTACAACTCCCATTGCTTTTGGGCCCTCCACCTAAATCAAAGAGTGTTAGTACGGCAAGCAACCAGTGGGCTATAGCTTGCGGTTGTGGCACGCCTACATAGAATTGCATGATGAGGTGTTCTACATCGCGGGAGTCCTTCTCAAGTGTTGATCTGCTTTCCGGTTAATAAAGCTCTTGCGACCCGAGAGCCATGTATTGATTGAGCACTCACGAAATTGGCCGTGACCGTTGCCACTTGTTGGTTGTTGGCTCGCCATGCGCCCAGATATCCTCGGGATCGCCAAGAATGGCTATGCACCTGGGGTCCTTCTTAATCAACGAGACTGCTCTTGAGAACTGCGCAACTTTGCTCTCTGGCGCAAAGACCTCGTCAAAGAGAACATATACAACAGCAGCCTAGGTTATATTAGCAACTATCCAGACTCCCTCGGGCGAGAAGGAAACATACGGTCAGGACCACGCCAGCCGAAACAACAGCGAGATTGAAGCTTTGCTGGGTAGCGCGCGACGTTTTCTCTCGGAGTGACAGTTTAGACCACGGAACTACGCCGTCGTCGTTGAAAGCAGTGACTAGGCGGCGACGTGGCTGCGGGGCTGCAGTATGAGGTGGAACAGAAGCCTGGGCTTGGTTCTTAGGCTGAGATCTAGAGCTCCATGTTGAGAATCCTAGGGGGCTATGAGACGCACTGAGGTGTGCGTTTGCGATAACCGGGCGCAAGGAGCTAGCAAGGGCGGTAGTAGTGAGCCGGTCCGTAGTCTGACTCAAGCGGAGGCTGATCATGTTGCAGCAACTATCGACAGATGCGGGCCACGGTCGGTATTGATTACAGCGAGAAAAAAGCAGTTAAATCGAGACGCTCTCTATTAACAACGCTTCCTGGCTCCGGCCTTTGTGTGACAGGCGCATTCCATGGCCGGCAAAGCTTCTTGACAGTCGCCTCACCGCCCGGCAGAATGCCCGTGCCCTGCAGCCCAATAGGGTTAGCGTTTCTTTTCATGCCACCTTAACTTGATTCAACTTCTTTCGATCAAGCCTCCTGAGAGCCGCAATCATTTGGCCCCCCTCCCCAACTACTCGACTGCTTCTGTCTTCCTTGTTTTGAATCATTTTATCCCTTTTTTGCTTGCTTTTATCCAAAATATCGCCTTGCCGTAATTCTTTTTCTCTGCTCCTATCTTCAAGCTCAAAGATAACTTGTCGTAGGCTTAAACCAACCTGTCCCCCTGTAACAGATACTAATACACTGTCTACCTTACCCCCTCCCCCTTTGACGCCACCTTTCCAAGCGACACAATATCGGTCACCATGAGCGCCCTAGCATCGAAGCAACAGTCGATGAAAATATTCGAAAAGCTGAAGACGAAGCCTGCGAATAAGGTATATCAATCTGCAAATGGCGGCACCTCCAACCATGCGGCTCGCTGGTCGATGACACATGATGTGAATTGCAATGCTGATCAAGCCACGGCCACCTTTAGATCTGCTTCGACTGTAGCCAGAAGAATCCAACATGGACTTCGGTGCCCTTTGGGATCTACCTGTGTCTCGACTGCTCTGCTAACCACCGTAACCTCGGTGTACATATTTCGTTTGTCCGCTCGACAAATCTCGATCGTACGTCCCCACCGCCGCCGCGCATCACTCACTCCGTTCCCTCGTCGTCGACAGTTGCTAACTAACACCGGGGCGTGTGCTACTGCAGAGTGGCAATGGGATCAGCTCCGTATGATGAAGGTTGGTGGCAATGAGTCAGCCACCAAGTTCTTCCAGCAGAATGGTGGCTCGGCTGCCCTCAACAGCAAGGACCCCAAGACCAAGTATCATTCGGCCGCGGCTTCCAAGTACAAGGATGAACTCAAGCGCCGGGCTGCACGTGATGCTAAGGAGTATGCGCTTGCTTTTCTCTCAGTTTTGCGTCATTCGTGTAGTCAGCTATATTGACGCGTTACTTTGCTATCTAGGTTCCCTTCTGAAGTTGTTCTCGATGCCGATGCCGACGCCGAAACCCCGAGTACTGAAGCTGACGATGACTTTTTCTCCTCGTGGGACAAACCAACCATCAAGAAGCCCACACCGCCTATTTCGCGCACCAACACCCCGCCCGTCATTAGCCGCACCGCTTCTCCCATGAACAGAACCGGCTCGCCACTTGCTAAGCCCGATAGCGAAGCGCCCAAACCTGCGGCCCGTGTCACTACCTCTGCCGCCTTGCGCAAGACTGGCCCTGCTCCTCGCAAGAATGTCCTGGGTGCCAAGAAGGTTGCTACCAAGCTTGGTGCCAAGAAGGTTGTAAGTGCCGATACCATTGACTTCGACGAGGCCGAGAAGAAGGCCAAGGAAGAAGCCGAGCGCATTGCCAAGCTTGGCTATGATCCCGAAGCTGAGGATGCGGCCATCGAAGCTGCCGCTGCCAAATCAACCAAGCCCGAGGCGTCTAATGTTCTGTCTCCGGCTCCCACGAGCCCATCACGTGGCGGATTTGGCTCTACGAGCACCCGCGAAAAGTCCGCTGCTGATACCGAGCGTCTTGGCATGGGCATTGCGAGATTGGGGTTCGGACAGGTTGGCATGAAAGCAGGTGCTGGTGGCAGCTCAGCAGCGGCGAAAAAGGGCACCGGTGGTTTTGGCTCTGTCGGCCCTATCAAAGCGAAACAGGCTGATGACAGCGACGACTTTGCGCGCAAGAAGTTTGGCTCACAAAAGGGCATCTCATCGGACGAGTTCTTCGGCAAGGGTGCCTACGACCCCTCGGCACAGAGCGAGGCCAAGTCGCGGCTTCAGGGCTTTGAGGGCGCGACAGCAATTTCGTCCAATGCCTACTTTGGCCGGCCCGAGGACGAGGAAGACATGGCCGAGGACTATGGTGATCTGGAGAGTGCGGCCAAGGATTTTATCCGCCAGTTTGGCATCACAGCCGGCGACGATCTGGAGACGTTGACCAGCGCTCTTGGCGACGGTGCTGTCAAGCTGCAGGGTGCCATTCGACAGTACTTGGGCAACTAAAGGGGAAAATGGTAGGAAACGCTATGACAGTCACGCTGGAATTTACGGTCCCCCTTTTTTTTTGTTTTCTTTCTTGCCCTTGATGTTTGTGTTTAGAGGTCGGATGATCCCATGAACAACCCCGATGCTGGTGTCTTTGCCGTTTGTCTTTTTCTTGGCCTGAGCTGGACTCACTCGAACCACCAGAACAAAACCGAGCTGAGTGAGCTTCATTGATCCCCTAGTTGCAGTCTTTTTTGTTTTATAATTTTTTTTCTTCCTCCTTTTCGTTTAGTTCTGCTACTTTGTAACTTGTTTGGTCTTGTTGCTTGATTTCCTGTTTCTTGTCACGCAAAGCTGCACCAGCCTCCCCTTCCACTCTCCCTTCTTCCGCCTACCTGAGCTCGTGTGTTGTGCCTTGAATTCCACCTAGCTGGCCGTGTCGACGGCACTTGACTATGCTGTTTAGAAAGACGCTAGAAATTTTACTTGTTTGTAATTGACATGGTTTGCTTGGCCTAATGCTGGTGAGATCCGGGAATTCAAGTTGAGAGCCCAACTGAAAGATACCCTACATTCTAGCCATACATATTGGAAAGACAAGAAAAGAGCACCACGGCCAGCCAGCAGGCTGATCACGCACATGCGAGGAAGGGGGAGGGGGCCAGACAATCCTAAGTAACAAATTCTCTTGACATTGCTAAAGCGCAAAAATAAAATACAAAAAATTGAAAACACCAACGCCTTTCTCTGTAAGGCAGACATGGTAATAGTGCGATTACCAGGCGGCTTGGATATCAAGCAAATACAGGCCAGGAATGAAGGAAGAAAAAAAATACAAAAACAAGGACAAGGACACACAGGAAGAGGGGCGGGCAAGGACCGGACAGACAGACATTTACAACTTGGACACTAACTTGGCATTGTCCTTTAGTATCTGTGCTGCGTCCTGTACAAGCTCGTCAACTACCTCCTTGGCAGAGACTTCCTTGTCGACCACAGCCGCACACTTGCCCATGAGCCACGGGCGGTATTGGTCCAGACTGTCATCATCGGGGTCCTTCTCCTCGAGCTTCTCCTGGTCATACTCAAAGGGGAGTTTGCCCTTGGATGTCAGGTCCTTGATTTCCTGGGCGCGATTGGTTTCCCAGTCAATTATGTAGGGGTTTTTACGCACGCGCAACGGCCGGCCGGTGTAGATGAGAGTACGGATAGTATCAGTGTAGCCCGCAGTGCGCACTGCCTCCTTGTGCTCCTTGGGCGCACCAGCCTCCTTGGTTAGGATGAAGCGCGTGCCAACCCAGACTCCGGTAGCGCCCATCGCTAGCGATGCGGCCAGTAGCGGGCCGTTTGAGATGCCGCCAGCGGCAAGCACCTGCACGGGGCCACCAGTCACAGGCGACTTATAGCCGCGGCAGGCCTTGACACAGGCAGGAATCAGCACGGTGGTGGGCACGTCGCCAGTGTGGCCACCACCTTCACCGCCCTGGGCGCAGATAATGTCGACCCCAAGGTCCAGGCACTTTTGCACGTGCTTAGGGTGGCCGACCATGTTCATGTATACAATGCCAGCTGCGTGGAGGCGATCGACGACGTGTTTGGGCGGGACTCCGACGGCGGAAACGAAGAGCTTGGTGCCGGACTCAATGAGCACATCGACAAGACCATCGAGCTTGCCCTTGGTGTAATCATAGCTGCATGGGAGAGATGCGCAGTTAGCACAAGACACGACTAGCGGTAGGCGCAGAAGAAGCCGGGGAGGGGGGGGGAGATGCTCACTTCGTTTTGCGCGCGTTGCCACCTACTTGAGGAAGCAGGAGGTCAACGCCAAACGGCGCATTCTTGTCGTCAAGGTGTTCCTTGAGCTCGGAAATTTGCTCTCTCAGCATGTCGGGGGTGTAGCCCAAGCCACCGATGACACCAAGGCCGCCAGCATTGGTGACGGCGGCTGCCAGCTTGGGGCCAGCAGCCACATTCATGCCAGCCAGCAGAATGGGATGCTTGATCTTGAAGACATCAGTAAGAGGCGTACGGATGAGTTCTGTTAGAGAGACGAGAAGCCTGTTAGCAAGACGTGGTAGACTGGACAAAGCCAAGGATGACGACACGCGCATGTAGAAAGGGACTTACGCGGAGAGGCCATTGCGAATATGATGGTTGTGTGTTTGAGGAAGTAGTTGGATGGAGAGGATAGAGAAAGAAGGGCGAGAATCGCAAGATTATTTAAACTAAGACGTTCCCCTGGGAAGCAGAAAGAGAGAAAGAGCCCTTTATGATGCAAATTGGTCTAAAGAGCGTAAAAGGAGGACGAAAAAGAATAAAAGCCCGCAATGTTTGCCATTCTCTAAGCAGGGTAGAAGCAGTATTATTATATTAGCTCGGCTTGTTCTTCTCCAAACGCCTTCGCCCAAAGCGTAAAAGCCAAAGACAGTGAAACCAACCGACACCAACAACACATGTCCAGGCAGATTATTTAGTACGCTTGAGCCGAACCGAGGCTTCACTTCAAAGCTGTCAAATGCAGGATAAAAGTGGGCTGAAATGCTATGCTCCTTTGGGCAAAGCTGCTGGTCTGAAACGGGCGATGACGCCCCTGGCTAGCGGCATGCAAGGTCATGTGATTCGCATATTCCTTGAGTGAAGTTGTGAAGTTGAGTGAGCCGAGTGAGCCGAGTGAGTCGAGTCGGTCGAGTGGTCGAGTGGTCGAGTGGTCGAGTCAGTCCAGTGGCCGAGTCAGTCCAGTGAAGCTGACTCAATCAACGTCAACATCACAGAGCCGGCATTGCACCGGTCGTGGTGCTCCTGTTTAACTGTGTTTTAAATTGCAACCTAGGCTCGTGCTGTATGGGCTGTTGTTAGCTGCACGTAGATTGGACGCGACACCGCCCTGGCGGGGCCTCGGCTTCCATCGCAGCATCTAGATAGCATAGGCGCCCTCTGTCTAAACTTACTATAGCTCGTCGGCCGAGGCTGGGTTGATAGAATGTCCCGTGACGCAACACTAGGCTCCCGCCGCGTCCCCAACTTTTGACGGGGCGAGGTGATGCAATGGAGAAAAGAGTAGCTTCACATGACTTAGTGCCAGCTTAGGGTCTATAGGGTCTACAGCACACCGCTAGGGTATGCGTGTCCCTACGCGTACAACGGCTAAAAAAGCCCTCGTAGTGGACCTAGGGTGATAACCCTGAACTTGATCAAATCTTTATCACAAGACGTTTGGCGCTGATCATGGTGTTTTGGCCTTCAGGTCAAATTTGGGGTTCTTTTGAGGCCCAAATCATCGCATTCCCAGCATGAGCCTCCGACGGTCTTTGGGCCTTCTCGCCCCCCGCAGAAGCGCGCACTACCAGCAATGCTGCACGCTCAGCACCAGCACACGCTTAATAAGCCCACAGCAATCATACCACTTGCAGAGATGCGGCTTTTTGCGGAAACGGTCCTTGGGCCAGGCCGACTCATGTGTGATACTGGAGCTGTCGCAGCAGCGGCGATATGCGTGCTGTGGGGGCGGATGTGGGAGCCCGAAGCCTGAAAATGCAGAGGGTACAACAACGGCTTATATTGCGCTGGGGAGCAACATGGGGGACCGGTTCGCCGAGATTGAGAGAGCATGTCGCGAGATGGACAAAAGGGGAATCCGAGTCAAACGCACAAGCAGCCTGTGGGAGACTGCTCCCATGTACGTGGTAGATCAAGACCGGTTTGTGAACGGAGCTTGCGAGGTGAGTTTGTGCCCCAGCTATGGGCGTGAATCAACACTAAGACAAGCCGCAGGTCGAAACACACCTCGGACCGATGGAGCTGTTGGATGCGCTCCAGGATATCGAGAATACCATGGGACGGCACAAAGTAATTGACAAGGGTCCGCGAAACATCGATTTGGATATCTTGCTATACGGAAACCAGAAAATCCACAATGATCGACTCAGTGTGCCACATATTGGGATCCGAGAGCGCGAATTTGTGCTCCGACCTTTGGCCGAGTAAGTACTGGACATCTTGGCGTTAGATTAAGTAGCTAAGCATTTGTTGACTCGTGATGATCTAGGCTCATCCCCGACAAACCCCTCTATCCGGAAAGGCCACGGAAATTAGTGCAGAGTTATCTAAAAGAACTCCCTCTAGATGAGAATATATCTCCTCTAATACCGCTTTCGCCTACCATGGAGCCCATGACTTCATGGAAACCAACAAGAAAGACCCATGTGATGGCCATTCTAAACGTCACACCCGACTCATTTTCTGACGGCGGTGTAAATACCCATTCATCATTGCCTGGTAGGGTATCAACCGCCATTGCTGACGGCGCTACCATTCTTGACGTTGGCGGCCAATCAACCGCCCCCGGCACCCCCCAAGTTACAACGGACGAGGAGATTGCTCGTGTGCTCCCCGCCATCCATGCCATACGCTCCTTGCCTGAGGGCAAGTCTGTAGCTATAAGCATCGACACCTATCGCGCTGCAGTTGCCGAGGCTGCAGTCAAGGCTGGCGCGGACATCATCAATGACGTGTCTGCTGGACAGATGGATCCCAAGATGTTGCGCACAATGGCACGGCTGGGGTGCACTGTGTGTCTGATGCACATGCGGGGCACACCCGCCACGATGCAGGACATGACTGACTACACCGCTAGTGGTGGCGTGGTGGGCGGAGTAGCTTCCGAGCTTGTGGCACGCGTACGCGCCGCCGAGGAAGCGGGCATACGCCGGTGGCGCATAATACTCGATCCAGGCTTGGGCTTTGCTAAAACGGCGCGGCAAAACATCCAGCTGCTCGGCGCGCTGAACGAGCTTCGTAACTGGCCTGGGCTGGTTGGCCTACCCTGGCTGGTGGGCGCAAGCCGGAAAGGGTTTGTGGGCCGGGCAACAGGAGTAAAGCATCCGGCAGAGCGGATCTGGGGCACAGCAGCCACGGTTGCTGCGGCTATCCAGGGGGGGGCTGATTTGGTACGCGTGCACGATGTGAAGCAAATGGCGCAGGTCGCACGCATGGCTGATTGGATATGGAGATTGGCGAATAGCAAGAAAGAGAAGATTTGATGCCAAGGGTGCTGTGAAGAGCCAAGGTGACATGCTGTGTAACGGGACTACCTACCTGCTTCGTGATGCCAGTGTGGTTAAGACGGAGTGCCCGATAGGCATTTCTTTGCACGTGGCTGCTTGGTTCGTCTACGTCTACGGCATATGGGAGAAAGAACATGCTGGTTTCCATCACTCCGGAACCATACCGCGTGAGCTTGTGATATTGACCGCTTCTCGCTTTCCCTGTCTAACAAACTATGACTATGAATGTGCAAGTGGCATTTTCAAGCAAGGTTTCTATGGAAAACAGCCTCAAGCTAGAGAGCGGTCTTGTCCGAGCATGAGAATGATGAACGTAACTTTGGACTTTGTTCATGGACGAGACAGGCTGCGCTATTCTCCCTCTATCCCTACTGGCAAAGCGCATGATCAGGGGGCAGAGAATGGAGTGAGTGCGTAGATCTGGATCAAACCAATACCTCCAGTCCTGTTTCTGATACTAGCCGGGCTTGTCGCCTATTCAATCAGCCAGAGCCAGACACCGGCCATAAGACCAAAAGTAAATACCCAGTTTCAAGCACCAGTAAAACGGACTGGCATTAGAGCCAGTATTCATCAATTTCAGCATGAGAACCAGGGACTAGGCAGCATAAGCCACTGCTGGTTCCGCATACAGCGCGATAAAACACTAGGAACATCGACGCCAGCAACTGGACTTTAAGCTGAAGTAAAGTTTGATGTTAGATAGACCAATCTAGCGCTGTACAACGTTACACAGCTACATCAGTGATATCTTCACGTTGACCTGGTGGTGAGGTTGGTAGTTTGAGAGGGGAGCTTGAAAGAGCGGTGGGCAAAAGAGCCAGGGCAAAAAAGCACCACAAATACACGGAGGAGGTGAGCAGTAGAACCCAGAACTCACCCGCAGCAGTCCAGGCCAAGGAATGCACCGACAGCTGCTCTAACAATCCTTTGCAAATTATTGGGTCTTCGGGCTTCGGCCGAGAGTGCTGGTATTCAGTTTCATTGATTGTGGACATCTTGAGCATTTAGGACAGAGAGGCAATCCTGTCGTCAAGTGAATTGCGCTGTGCAGTGCATATGTTTGTTGTTCCAGAAAGGCAACCAAACAGCCATGCTCTGGGGCATGAAGATTCTTCCTGATCTCCCCTACCCTTCACCTTCACTTGCCTTCCCCCGTCTTTTGCTCTTGCCAGCGCATAGTCGATTGTGAGGTGCGCAAACTTTGGGGGCTTGAAGAATATCCTTGATCCTTTCTCTGGCATATGCACGGCTGACAAAAGAAGTAAGTACTCGGACCTACGTAGCGACCCCATTGCAGATTCATGCCACGGCATTAAGATGACAAAAGACAAGAACGGAGCTGGATGGGAGGAGGCAAGCCAGAGCCCAGGCCAAGCCGTGAAACAGCGGCAAGGCTCGTATTGGTTACGACAACGGTCGCGTGGCAGACCAGATTCTACGTTGAGCTGTCTGGCCTATCTTCTCCGCGCCTCTCCTACCTCGGTGCGTGAGCTGGAGGCTACATTGCTTGAGAGCACCGGGGAGGGAAAGAAAAGAAATGGCTTTTGCGTCTCGTGTGATGATGCCGCATATAACAAGTCTCGGCCCTTGGGTTCGTACGTGCGGTGTGGTGGTGCTGCTGGACTGGACTGGGCTGGGCTGGAACTAGAAGCTTAAACCATACGTAGATCAAATCAGCTTCCACAAGGGAAAGAATCCTGCTAACCAGATCATCGGGCGGAAAAAGCCAGATTGCCCGACAAAGAGGAAAAAAAGACCAAGGGCGCCGGGCTGCACTTGTCCTTTCCTGTCCTGTCCAGTTCTGTCCCGTCTAGTTACGCCAAGCCAGGAATGGAGGTCTGTTGGCCAGGCCAGACAGGCCGTATGGGCCATAGAGGAAAATGACGAGAGTATGGGAAGAAAGTGGCCAGGGCTACGACAGCTAGGCAGAGAGAGAGGCGGTAGAGACACTCAGCTGGAAGGTTGCATAATGTATGCTGGCTGGGGGTTTCCGTGCTATGCTGTACTGTGCTACGCTACAATGGCTGTCGATTCATATGACTTGGGGCGTACATATGTGCACACACATAGGCTAAATTTGCGTGTGTACGTATGTTTGCATATGCACATGCCTGCGCCCGTAACTTGACATTATTGTTGCATCGCTGTCTCTGCTTGATCTTGGCCGAGGGGCATCCGCTGGGTCCGCAGATGAGCAAGTTAGACGGCTGCAGCCGGATTTCCAGCAAGCCTGTGCGAGAGGGAAAGCAGGAAAAGACAATCAGAAGAGCAGAAAGCAGGCGTTTCCAGGACGAAGGCCAAGGAGAGGCATTCCAGGATTTGGCACAAACCATGGCGGCGAACAAGGGCAAAGCCGAGCGCTTCCTCCAAAGCCCAGCCACAGCCCAACAAGAAATTGCCGATTGAGGCAATTTTGCAAAGGAATAGGTAAAGAGGGGAGAAAAAAGAAAGCAAAGAAAGCAAAGCTTGCGGAGCTAGCAAGCTCGCCCCTCTCGATGGCGCTGCTCCCCCTCTTTTCCTCTTTTCCTCTTTTCCTCTTTTCCATTATGTTTTTCCCTCGCTTGCTTCCTTTCTCTCTCTCCCTTCTTCTCTTCCCGCCGTATCTCAATGTGTAATGGGGCTAAGGGTTTTAACACCGCAGAGGAGGAGACGCTTTGACAGCGGGGATAGAGGAAAGCATGTGGGCAATAGGCAGGGTAGGAAAATTGGGCCAAAAATGATGGATAAGGAGCCTTTGGATTATCGTGAGGTCTGGAAGAGCCCGTGAAGATCCTGAGCAGGGCTAGAAGCCAGAATTGCTTTCATCCATGATTGAACAACATGGGTATTGGTCATCAACGTGGGGGGGGGAGGAAGAGAGAGCGAGGGGCAATATTTCTTTTACCCGATATCCTCTGGAGCGCTTGGGAGAGGGATGGAAGACAGGAGAATGGGAGGCAGGAGAAGTCGAAGTAAACGCAAATAAGACTAGGAATCACAATATGAAATGGAGAAGGCAAGCTTGTGATGGCAACAGACAGTAGCTAGTGAGGCCGAGACCCCAGCAATAGTGTGGGGAGGATAAGGGCAGAAAGGAAAGGCGGTGTGTCGATTTTGCTAGTTAGGCAAATGTGGGGGTTGCAGATACAGCACAGCAGGGCAAGGCTGAAGAAAAAGACTTGTCTCAGCGAGCGACAAGGAAAGATGCCTAAAAGAGGGAAGGACTGAGAAGGCTGGCGATAGCAGCCCAACCTGCAATGTTAGCCTTGTGCTGTGGGTGAAGATTCCAAATACAGATAGCCCTACATCTGCGCACCAGTTCATCAGTAAGGATAAGCCAGGTGCAGCAAAGGTGCAACCAATATGCAGCCAGCGTGCTGTTGCAGCCATGCTGGCCCCAGCTCAAACAGGAGACAAGAGGCGACGCGATACTGACCGGAGCTTGGTCTTGGCGTTTGCCTAGGCGCCCGGCGTCAACAACGACTCGAACAGGCATTCTTTCATCATAGTCTACGTGCTAGCTGCTGGCGGGGCCTGGAACAACTCGGCCTAGCCTGCTTACTTGCATTTCTTATGTCTCATTTCGCGCCTTCTTACTTGTCCTGTCCTTCAATGCAGCCTTCTCCGCTTTGTACTTGCACATGTGTGTGCGTGCGTGGGTGCAGATTGTGGTTGTATGTGTGCATAAGTTAGGTGTGTTTGTCGGTGGATTTCCCACTTCCTGGGATCAGATCGTCTCAGCCTTCGACTCCTTGCTTCAATTCTTCATGTCTCATGTTCAGTATTTATCCATTTGCCTTCTTCGTGGCTCGCTCACTCGCTTTGTTGGCGGTCCTGTGCCTCGATCCATCACGCATCTCTCTCGTTTCTTCTCCTCGTTTCCACGGCTTTCGATTTGTTGGATGGGCTTTGCGGAAGCTCGTACCCCAGGCGACGCTGCGCTACATCGCCGCCGCAGGGAGCAAAAGTCATCGAGCAATAATACCCACAGCCAGCTAGGATTGCGTCTAGGGATTGAACGGAAGGCCGTTGGATGCGTACATGCGTACATGGCCGTGACTAAACGAGCACATGAGTAGGCTCTGAGTAAACATGTGGGTAATGTATTATGGGCTGGCCGCGGTGAAAGCAGGCAGCGCATTTCACCTGTCACATCTCACATTTTGCTTGTTGTCCCTTGCCACTGCACATCTTCCTATCTTGCAGGAGTTGTACCCCGCTGGTCACTGTCCAAGGCTCTGCAATAAAGGCTCGGAAAAATCCCTCGACATTGTGCGCGTTGTTTGTCCGTGTCTACCTCGCTCTATCCCTCTCTTACTCCTGCTGCCAGGGTATTCCCATTGCCCCCCCC
>NETT01000564.1:463-14911 GCA_003449175.1 Ceratocystis smalleyi
TATTAGGTAGAATAAATAGAATTTACTCTTTAGTTATCCGGTAGACCATGATTTCTTTATCTACTTGTATTGATATTAGTGGTTGCTAGCTTATTTAGTGGTTTTATTTAATTATTTTATCTAGTTGTTTACTTCTTAATGATTGCTAGCTTATTTAGTGGTTTTATTTATTCTTTTATCCTTTTATATAGTTAAATAGTATTTATCTAGTGTACTATATTTAGTTTTTTTACTAGTATTGTATTAAAAAAAAAAATTTTTTTTATGAACTTAGACTACTTAAATTTTTATATTATAGTTCCGGTTGCTATTATTTTATTTTGCTGTCTTCAAGGTTATTTTGGTAAATTAGTTAAAAATTTAACTAAGTTTTTATATAGTCCTACTGTTTTAGAATATTTGGTTATTGTATCTGTGATTTGTTTAGCTTTGTATTGTTTGACTGATACTGCCTATGCTATGGGTATTGATGATTTATCTAATTTAAAACCTGAGGTTAATGTTAAAGATATCAACATTAATAATCCTAATGTTAGTGTGCCTGCTGATCCTCTAATTAAAGGGCTAGCTAATGTGGGTTCTGGAGCTGCTGTAGCAGGAGGTATGAATGCTGCAGCTAATGTGATGAAGAGTGCTTCAATTCCTCCTGCTATTAAATTTGGTACAGTTGTTGCAGGTGGTGCTGCTGCTGGGCTATTAGTTATAGCTACTAATGCTGCTAATTCTATAACTCAAAACAAATTAAATTCTACTTCAAATAGTACTGGTGGTGGTAGTACTACAACTACTGGTGGGAGCTCTAATACTACTGGTATTACTAAAACTAATACTACAGCTAATACCACTACTAGTAATACTTGTATTGATAGTAATATTAATGTGGATCTTAGTACTTTTGATATAGATAATAATATCCCAAATATTAGTATTGATAGTTGAGGAGTTGAAGATTGTGTTGCTTTTAATGTAAGTACTAATGATATAGATAGTGTCCACATATTATTAAATTCTAATTTTCTTTTACATATTATAATATTATATTTACTTTTTAATTTAATTATTTTACTATTAGCTGATTTAGTTATTAAGTATAATATAAATTTATTGTTTATTATAAATATCTTTGGAAGTCGTTTTTATAATTTAGTAATGAAAGGAATAAATTATATAAGTAAATTAAATAAAATATGAATTTTAATTATATTAATCTTGTTAGTAATATCTTCTATCGGTAGTTTATCTATTTCTTATTTTATATTAAATAATATTGATATTATTAGTGATATTATACAAGAATTTAGACGATAGAGTTACCTTGGAATTACATAATTTATAGTATTTATCTAGTATATTCTAAGTGAGATTATATTAACTAGTATCGTATATCAACAATAATAAATAATAAATCATGATATTTGTAACTTTTTTCTTTATTTCTTTTATCATATGTACGCTTAGATTGCATTTTTATTTTGGTCCTCTTTTTATTGATAGACTTATGGTTACAGATTATAGAATTAATTCTTTTTTATTTTTCTTTGTTTTTTTATTTTTTAGATATACTTTTTCTGATTTTTGTCACGTATTTGGTTTAGATATTTGTGTTTTACAGAGTGATGAGTTAATTTATTGATTAGATGATAAGGACAAGCCTAACGTTAATGTTGGAGAGAATGCTACTGTTAATGTTGGAAGTTTTTCTGTTCCTGTTAATAATCTGAATAATGTAGCGGCTGCTGTGTCTGCTTCAGGGGGTGTTGCAGCAGGTATTAAAGTTGCTAAGTATGTAGGTGGTCCTCCTGCTGTAAAAATAGGTGCTGGTGTTGCTGCCCTGATGGGAGTACAGGCTACTACTGCTATTATGAGTAAAGTATTAGATAATGGTAATAGTGATAATGTTAATAAATTAGTTGCTAATATTAATGGTTTATCTACTGGTAATACACTTAATGATTATCCCTTGAATTTATTAGTTGATGTTAATACTTTACTTATTTGTTGTCTTGTATTTCTATATATTATTTTAAATATATATATATGTAAATATATAATTAAGAAAGATTTTGTAAAGTATATATCCCAAAATAATAAAATAGGTAAATTCTTCGTTTTTTGATTAAATAAATATTTAAATTTGTGAAGTAAAAGTAGTAATTACTTATTAGGATTTTGTTACATTATGTTATTCTTTTTTATTTGTGTATGTAAATTTGCTTTATATCTTATATTGTTACACTAAATACTAACTCTAGCTATCGCTGTGAATAAATTCATTCGGTGCGTGTGTGGTGCTAGTTTGTATCTTGTACTTCTAGCGATAAATGTTTTTTTAATTTTTGAAAGTTGAAAGGTAGGTCTATTTAACCTTGTTTAAAAAGAATATTTAAAATATGTGAAAATATACTTTCTTTTATTTACTAGCGTTGTATTTAATACATTATTTTAATAAGGTTTGTTAATGTTTTTTTGTATAGTATCTCTAATATTAATTAATTATATTTATTATATTAATATTAGTAACCATCCGGGTCACCGGTGCGTAGCGTGGGGATTTATTATGATAAAAATTCCATGTTTACACACAGAATTTTAAATAAAGAGAAGCTCTAGTTAGTTTTTATATCTAGCTGGGTTAAAGCTTTATATATTATACTCTTGAATATATTACACGGTATTATAAATGTAGTAGCTGTTCTTCGTTTAGAATCCCTCTCTATAGAAATGGTGAAAAATAGACTTGTAGGAGGAAAACATTTTTTGTTTGTTAGGTTCTTTCCCTCTAGAATAAAAAATAAAAAAAAAATAAAATATATAAATAGAAATAGAAATAGAAAAGAGGAGGTTGTTAAACCTCCGATACTTTTTATTAAGTTGAATAGAAGAAGTTAGATATTATAGTTATCTAGTAGACCATGAGGGGGGGGGGGGCCCGCCAAACACTTTGGTGTGGGTTTCTTTATTTAGTTAAGCTATTTCTTAGTTATTGCTAGCTTATTTACTTGGGTTCTTTATTACTTTATTTAGTTGTAGATTTCTTAATGATTGCTGTGTAGCGTGTAAATATTGTGCTGTTATTTTTCTTTTTCTAGTTGTTTAATTTATAGTTTATCTAGTGCTTATTCCTAGTATAGTAATTATATATATAACATATTTTCATGATTTTTAATAACAACAATAAGATTAGTTTAGGTTCTATTCATAATATGGATAATTTTAGGAATAACATTCATTTGTTAATTGATAAAATTTGAAATTGGTGGCTACTACCACACCAATAAGATTGTTTTTAGATGATTATTTAGATAACTTAGATGTTTTGATTAAAATATTAATTGATAAGTATAATGCTTTAGATGATTTTATAGATAGAAGTTATAAAAGAGATAATAATTTAGGAGAATATTACAGTGAGGAGTTTGATGATGGTGATAGTATAGATTTTTTTGAATCGTTAGATTCTGATGTTTTTGTTAATGTTATTAATTTATAATAGAAAAACGCGGTTTATTTATATAGTTGTAGGTAAAGGGAGGGAGGGTTTTATAGTATTGATTTAGTGTACTATTTGATGATATAATAGATTTTTTATATAAACTAGTATGGTATTTTATAAGTTAATAATAATATGGAAATGATGAACTTAGATTTTAATGGTGTTTTGGTTTTAAATAATATTTTTTCGTGGTTGAATTCTTATGACTGGGGCGCAAGTTCTGTAATCTTTGCTATGGGGAATATTAATTTTTTATATCTACTTTCCATAGCTATTTTGGGGGTTGGTGTTATAGTTTTAGTGCTTTTTATGTCTGGTAAAAAAATAGGTGGTAAAATTTTAGATATTGGTTCTAAGGTTGGATCTACTGTGAGTGGTGTTGCTGGTGGTAAATTTTTAGTTGATGAATATAAAAAAGAAAAAGATAAAGCTAGTAATAATGGTTCTAGTAGTAATAAGAGTGGATCTTCTGGAAATAATCGCGGATCTAGTGGTAAAAATAGTGGTTCTAGTGGTAATAAATAGTATAACAGTGTTCTACTTGTTTTGATCCTCCTAAAAAAAAAAGTTTATTGAGATATAAAAGGATAAGATTATACAAATATAAATTAAAGCCTTTTAACTCTATATTTTGTATATATATGTAAAATAAAAGGTTTTATTATATATCTTCTATACAATTATATATATAAGTATATAAGTACCAGTGTTGTGGTGTAGATTTTTTGATTAAACTATAAATATTTATCAAGAGTATTTAGATTTATTGAGAAGGGTCTTATATTATCTTGTATTGTATTTTATTAAAAAAAAAAGCATGTATAAATATGTAATTTATTATTTAGGATTAGAAATACCTGAAGGTTTAGAGGAAATTGCGACATATGGGTTTAATATAGGTATGGTTTCTTTAAGTGTTCTATTTTGTTTTATAAATGTTTTTGGGTATTTAATTAGTCTGTATTTTATAAAATATTATGATGTAGAAAATAAGTACCCTAAATATAAAAAGTTTTTTTATTATTTTAATAAAACCTCGGTGTTTTTTTTGGTTGTGGAATGTGTTATAGGTTTTGGAGGTCTTCTTGGTTTAATTTATATAGGATTTTTACCATTGTTTAGATAATACATTTTTACTTATTACAATCTATCGGTGTTCACCGATGGTAACTATAATAATATACTTTTATTATTATAATCATTCTTTTATAAGGATAAATATAGAGAAGATCATTGTTTATTAGGTTATTTAGTTGTAAACAGCTCGATAAAATAATAGGATGAGTAAAGCTTATGAATAAGTAAAATTAATCCCCTCGCGGGGTCCCGCAGTATTTAAACTAGATTTAAAAAGCATATAAAAGCTTATTCGTTGTACTGTATATGTTTAAGAAAGAATTGTGTTTCAGTTATGATGTGAGGGCACTAGGCGGACTTCACAGTGTTTAGATGTCAACTTGTAAATATTTAGCTAGAGTATTTACATTTTAATAAAGGGGCTGCTGATATACTGGTGTGATCCCTAAATCTAGTATAGTAATTAAATAAAATATATATATATAATGAAGCAGATTAATGTTCAAGAGTTTTTAAATGCCAAGACATTTGAGTTAAATAAAGAGGTAGAGTTGTGTTTAGTTGATTTGGATAAATATATCAAAGATAGAGTTGAAAGTCAGTGTAAATCTAGTCTTTTTACTCAATTAATAAAGTTGTGTCCCGATGTTCTTCGTTACTACGAGGAATTATATAAATTAAAATTAGAAATTAATGGTTTAAATAAATTATTGTTAAATTGTGAAAGTTTCCCCGACCACCGACCAGCCGGTGGGGAGGATACCAGTTTAGATTTATTAAAAGAAATAAATAGTTTAATTTATGAAAAGAAATTTAACTTTAATAATAAAGTGTTTAGCTTGCTTAATAATATTAAATCTTTAACTAAAAATTTACAATTATTATTAGATTTTGAGATGTTATTAAATAAGACTGATATAGAAATTATTTTGATTTGGTACAATTTTATAGGTTTTGATTTTATAGAAAAATATAATTTATCATTCGATGCTACGCAGGTTAAATCATCGGATTTGGGAGGTAAATTAGAATTGAATAACTCTTATGAAGATGATTTAGAATCACCTATTATTAGATTTAGAGATGATATAATAAATATCTTAGATCATAATTTGATTAATTCTTTGAAAAAAGGTTGGTATAATATTTGATCTAAAAAAGAACAATTTAATAGAAATATGAATAAAAGTACGGATTATATATATTTAGTTAATTTTAATAAAATTTTAAAAAGAGATATGGATGGGAATGTAAGTGAGACTTTAGTATATTCTTATTATTCTTATAATAAAATGTTTACTTATAGTCTAGTTAATTATTTCGAAGAAGTTGCTATGAATAATATTAAAGAATTGAATGTAAATAATACAGTATTTATTTTAGAGGATGTTTTTAGTAATAATAGTAATTGAAATGAGCTATGTTTTAATAAATTTTTAAAAACAAATTTGAATTATTTGGATAAAAAGAAAGGTATTTCTTTAAGTTTTATAGAGATTATCTTATGATTTTCTAATGGTTCTAATTATTTTAATTTAAATTTAATGGTTAAATTAATAAATTGGTTATATGCATATGAACTGAAAGATGTTGGAGATTTATTTATTAAATTACATTTTACATCTAAACCTTTTATAAGTGATTTTTATAAAAATAAGTGGTTTAACCTTAAACCTAATACTAACTTTAGTAAAAATATTTTATTTAATTTTTGTTTTTTAGTTAAAGATTTAGATAGCTTATTATCTAAACTTAAAGATTTAAATGTTAATGGTGGACCACAAAAAGCTAGAGCTAAATGTAGTTTTTTAGATGCTAATTTAGCACGTATTGATAGTGGGTATAGAAAAAGTATGTATATACATAATCTAGACGTAGGATGTGGTTTAAAGTCCAGGGATTTTAGCTTTAAAAATATTCACATGAACTTAGGTAATGTTAGATGGTATTCTACTAAATCAGTTAAAGTTAATAGTGTTAGTGATAATAAATCATTAAAAATAAATAGTCCTATATTTAAGATGTTAAGAGATTTATTGGTTAAAAATCCTATCAATAATGATACTCAGATAAAAATTGAAGAGTTTCTTTTGAATTCTTCTCATGTTGAAGATGAAAATTTTAATAATATCTATTCTGTAAATAAAGGTTTAGCCTCTATTTTAGTAGAGGAAAAGAAAAATTTCTATACATTAGTTAGAAATTTTAAGAAGAGTGATATTCTAGATAGTTTAGGTAGTTCATCTCTAAATGAAAAAGATCAATGTAGAGTAATTTTTTTTAAAATGTTAAATTTAATTAACACAGATTTTGTTTTTAATATTACTTTCGGTCGTTTATTAAAAATAATTTGATTTTATAGTTTTCCCGTAAATAAAGATATTAGTATGGTTAATGTTGCTTGTGATTTAGGTAGTGAGTTAGTTAACAAGTATAAATACCTTAAATATTTAGAATGAAAAGAAACAACAAAAACTGATGGAAAAATCGGTGGTGATAGTTTCTCTACATGAAGTAGTGAAAATAACAATCTTTTTAGTAACTTAGATAGTGATGATAATAGTTTCTTTGTATTTTCAATTGGTAGTTTATTACTAGATTATTTATTTATGCTAGATTTGCTTAAGATTAAAACTATAAACCACGAAGATAAAGAGAAAATTAATGTTCTTGTACCTTCTAAAAGGTTAAAAAATATATTGGAAAAGGATTCTACCAAGAATATTCTATTTACATTGCCTAAAAAAATACCTATGATTGTCAAACCTAAACTTTATAAACATGTCGATGGAGTGTTAAACTTAGGTGGTTATCTTTTAAATGATGTTGAAGTTAATGATGTATTAATAAAAAAATCTTGAGAAAGTAAAATAGGGTCTAAAATATTGGTTAATAATAAAATATATGATCTAATTAACAATATTAGTACTATACCCTACCAAATTAATACTCAATTGTTATCTTTTATTCTTTATGATAGACCGGATCTATTTAAAGATGAGATTATAAATGAAAATCATTATAAGCAATATATGGATAAAGATAAACTTTCTTTAAAAGAAAAACGTGAGTTAGATAGTATGTTAAGTAAAAAGGAATTACAAGAAAATATATTAGGTTTAGCTTCAGTATTTTCTACAGTACCTGAGTTATATTTCCCTGTGAAATTAGATTATAGAGGGAGACTTTATTGTGTGCCAGAGTATTTAAACTATCAATCTAGTGATTTAGCTAAATCTTTATTGTTATTTAGTAAAGGTGAATTTATTAATGTTTTAGATAATAATGCTGTCAGTTTTCTAAAAATTTTTGGAGCAAATTGTTTTGGTTTAGATAAATTATCTTTTAATGATAGAGTTAAATGAGTTGATGACAATCTAACGGATATTATTAATTTTAGCACTAACGATATAATATCAAAGGCTGATAATAAATTTTTATTTACAGCTTTCTGTATAGAATTTTCTAGGTTTATTGCCTGTAAAGATTCGTATGAATCTAAACAGTTTAAAACTTTTTTACCTATTCAAATGGATGCTACATGTAATGGTTTTCAACATTTATCCCTATTAAGTTCAGATAATAACTTAGCCAAAGAGTTGAATTTAACTGAATCTAAATGATCAGATAAACCTAAAGATTTTTATACTTTTTTACTTATTAATTTAATTGATTATTTTAAGATGGGGTTATTGCAAAATAGCTTTGAATCTGAAGAAGTTAAAGAAAGTTATGTCAGATTAATCGACATAGATCTTCAAAGAAAACTAATTAAAAAATCTATTATGACTATCCCTTATAATGTTTCCAATTTACAATTAATAAGTTATATAAAAGAGAATTTTACTTATTCCGAGGGTTGATATTATTATGGTGATATTAAATTGAAAAATATCGATTTTAAACATTTAGGTTATGGGCTTAAATCTGTTCTATGAGATAAGTTCCCTAAACTAAATTCCCTACTTAAATATTTAGAAGATGCCGCAAAAATTTGTTGCTTATTACAAATACCTATTCCATGAACTTTACCATCTGGAGTAGAAATTAAACAAAGTTATTTAGAAACTAAATCTGTGAGATTAAAACCTTTCACTCATCAGAAAAATACTTTTGTTTTAAAAGTTAAAAATATGGATAGTTTTAATAAAGCTAAACAAATAAGATCATTTATGCCAAATCTTATTCACTCTTTAGATGCTACTTCGTTAACTTTATTAGTAGATTTATACTTCAAATCCAATAAGAATCCTAATATTTACACAATCCATGATTGTTTTGCCGTTACAGCGAACAATGTTCATAATATTAGTGATTTATTAAAATTAGTTTATACAGAAATTTATTCTAATAATGAATATTTATTAAAATTAGATTCAAATATTAAAAATTCTATTAAAACTCACTTTGGTGATGATAGTATTTCTGAGGATTTAAGTATTAATCCTGCTATTTATAACGATGTATCTAAAAAACCATATTATTTCCCTAATATTAAAAGTGTGGTATCTAAAGATATAAACTTTGAGAGTTTACAAAAATCAAGTTACTCTCTTAACTAATTCCATTTATATATTCTTTCTTCCTTAAAATAAACAAAAGTTATTAAATTAGCTTTTTTTACCCTACGGTCCTTGAAGTGGACGGTGGGGTTTTTTTTTTATTATAGAGAGAAAATATTGGAAATCTTTATTTTATTACCTGAAATATATTTTCTTAAAGTGGTTATTAAGGTTCTAGATAGCCCGGACCCATTGAGCGAAGCGTGGATAACCCGCCCTTGGGTGATATTTTCTAAAATACTTGAAGAGAAAAAAAAACCACCCAAATCTATTGACTTGAGTGGAAAAAATCTGTGTTGGTTTTTTTTTATTTATATATAAATAATATATATCTCCGTGCTCCGCTATAAAGCCGACCAGCATGGAGTATGCGACTAGATTATTAAGTATATCCTCTATTTAAAATGGATTGCTGAAATCAAATTAAGATTACTTTTCTTAAACACTTGTAAATTTAAATATTATTTCTTAAATACTTGTAAATTTAAATTACCTTTATTTACTTCTTGTAAATTTAAAGCTATACCTTTATGATTAATATATCAGATATATGGAATCAAGCTTAATTGAGGCGTAGTTGTGATATTATCTTTATCACTCCTCTGTTCACTAGCTAATTCCTCATGACTCAGGTTAACATAATTAAGAGGTTTAGTATCTATTCATACACCATTCTCATTATATACTTTCTCTCTTTTATTGTAAGAATCACTGTTTAAAGTCATTATTCGCTCCGCGAAGCAAACGGACCCTTCGTATAGATCTTTAACAGTGTGTGTATTATTTAAATTAACATTAATTTTATTATATAATTTTTTATAAGTATCCACCGATAAATTACTAAAATCGTTAACACCTTTAGCTTTCATATTAATCTTTCCATCTTCTAGTATTAAGCAATATGTCTTAGAAGAGATAAAATACCCTTCCTTAACTTTAGGAATTACTTTAAATTGACCTAATCCATCACCAACTAGTTCAGGAGAAAGAGGAATATTTGTAACAAGACTGTCTGTATCTGTATAATATATCTCCCCACCTCTTTCTAAGACATCTAATTTAACTTTGTTTATAAAAATTCTACTGTACGCGGTAATAGCTGCAGCTATTGCTATATTCACATCAGAAAATTGACCACTATTCTCACTAAATGAAGACCCAGTCTCATTTAATACTGACAGATAATCTAACCCATGTTCTTCACAAGTTTTAGCAGAAATCTTATTAGTATAAGAGATTAACATATGATTGTCAGTAATAAATTTAGAGTTCATTTCTCTAACACCCAATAGCTTCTCGAAACTCTCTGCTGTAACAATCTCAGCCGTAGGTTTAGTTATGTCGAGCCCAAATCTACCTAAAAGACTGTTAAGTAACAATTTAGTAATAAGTTCCTCACTACCTGTTGAGTTCTTTTTAGTATTAAATAAATTTTTTACATAATTATCAAAAATATTTTTAACTGTATTAAAAGTATAACTTTTAAATATTGTGATTTTATAACCATACTTTAAGACAAAATTTAATTCTTCTGAGAAATATCAACCATATCATTCACCTAAAGGCATAATTAATTTTCCTTTCTCATCACGTGTAGGTAACAAACCTAAATACTGCTTATCCACGTTATCTGTATTAATTTTACAATAGTGAAACCCAAATAAATTCTGATCCGTGTTAAAACTCATATCTAAATCTATCGGTTTAATATATTCTATAAAAGAACACTTAACCCCTGGCATCTTATTTAAAGCAGCATAAGGGTATAAAGAATTAACATCATAATAAAATAAATCTTTACCATAAGGTTTATAAACTTCAACTATTCCACCATAGTATCCACTCTTTATATCACTAAATACACTTTTATTGGTAATAACCCCTATTGTTTTTTTTTTTAAATAATGAGTTAGAAAAATATTAAGAGCAAATCTAGAAATAGTAAGACATTCTGTAGGTTGCACATTATATTTAACATACATATACTTATTAAATTTAGCGACTATTTCATATAAACTTAATAGATCTTGTTCTAGATACTCTAAACAAGCATCTCGTAAAGATCAATCATTTCGTAATATTAAACTATATTCCTTCTCCGTGATCCGGCGAAAATACTTAATATCCGGGGTAATACCTACATAATTTAAGGTATTATCCTTAACAAAATCATAAGGGAAATAACCTTTTTTAACACTAGTATCAAACTGTTTAGACAAAGTATCTAGATCACAAACTAAAACACTTAAAGAATCAACAAAAGTAACCCATTTCTTCTTAGAAAGTTCCGGTATTTTAATTGAAAATTTTAAGACTTTATCATCTCTAAATATAATATTATAAACTTTATAATAATCCCGCCCTAATTTTTCATTATGTTTGAATAAATAGTTTAAAAGGTATATTGCATCAAAACCACCAAGATTATGAGTAGAATATATACAATGACTATGTTTATCCACCATTAAATGTAAACATTTACTAATAATTTCCTCAGATGTATCCCCATCTCTACCTAAATAGAACATTTCTACTCTTGTTTTATCACCTTCATATAAAATAGAATTAGTAAAACCTAAAGCAAAAATTTTAGATTTCCCACAGTTAGATTGGTAAGTTTCACAATCAAATGTACCTATATTTGTATTTAATTCTTTATGATTATTAGGTCTACCAACCATATAAGAAAAATTAAAAGTTTTTTTATATTCAACTATCTCATCTTGAAAAAATTTAATAGTAACACTATTAATAGTTCTCTCTCAACAAAAATCCGTCCCAAGTTTATCTATTATTCCTTCTAATATAATATTCCCATCGCCATCATACACATTAATAATTTTACTGTTTTTTAACGGATCATTAAACCTAAACCCGATAAAAAATTTATTATTCTTATATTCTCTATAATAAAGACCATCAAAACTAGTCACCCCACTATCTTCAAATAAGTTAAGACCAACTGTGATATTTTTATCTTCGTCTTTAGACGGTTTATCCCCCAATCTACAAACCTTTATAACTTCACCCTTTAAGATAAAAGAAACATCTTTAATTACACAACCTCTTTCATAACTTCCAGGAAGAATAACCTCTTTCAGAGTAACAGGTATACCAAAATACTCTTCATAAGGAGAAAGAGGTAACAAACTTTCATTAAAATATTTCTTAGTCTTACTAATATTAACTACATTTTTATTAAACTTCAAATTATTAACATTTTTAATACTTAATCTATTATCAGCATCTATACGTACATATATTAATTGCAATCAAAGAACATTTCTAACCAAATAACGCTCCCGTAATTCATCTAATCTCAGCCTAAATATATTTTTAACCTTTAATATTCTTTCTAAAACATCCTCTTTACTAGACTTTAAAGGTAAAAAGATCCCGACTTGACCACCTAACATTAAATAATCTTCTAAAATATTCGTATCCAACATATAACAAATTTTACAAAGAATACTATAACGACCACCCAATTCCAATCTCTCCAAAAACATCTTCTCAAAACTATTATTAACTAGTTCTAAACCTTCACTATCTAAATAAAAACTTTTAACATTATTCTTTTTAAACAAACCCTTAGATTTTACATTTGTTGACACATCTAAACTACTATGAAACAAACTATCCTGACTATCATTATTAACCGTAGAATAAAATTTATTTTTAAAAAAAGACAACACACTAAATTTAACTAAATATTTCATACTTTATTATATATATATAATTACTATACTAGTAAAGAGTACTAGATAAACTCAATCAATAAAAAAACAGTATATTATTCCATAACCCACCTAGCTTACTAAATTATGTTATTTTCTATTATTACGAATTTCATTTAATTTATCTAAAGAAGTTAAGATTTTAGATTTAATTTCTTTACTATTGTTAAGACACATTGATTCATTACGCTTTATTAGATCTCTTCATGTATTAGCCTCATCCTTACTAATCACACCATTTGTTTCAAATGAATCCACAATACTAAGCTCCTCTTTCTATGCATTAAGTTCTTTAGCATTACGTTCTAAAGAAGCTTCGTCATAACGCATTTGTTTCATTTGTTTATTAATGTCAGTATCAGGAAAATTAAATCAGCTAACTTAGGAAGAAAGATAGGTTCTAAACCTTTAGCTTTTCTAAGTTCATCAACACCGACCATACCACCAAAAACCACACCAACAGGAGCTGCAGTTTCGCATAACCCCTTACTACATAAAATTATTCTAGCAGCTATACTAGCAAAACTATCCAAAGGAGAGTTTCGAATATCTAATTCATCACTTTTCAAAACTTTAATCATATGTTTAATTCTATGATAAGTTAAAAAGATAAGATAAAAACTAAAGAGAATAGCTAAAACAGTACAAAGAACTAAACCAGAAAAGTATAATAATCCGTCACCCAAATAATCTAATCTATGAGTTAAAATAAGTAAAACACTTATTCCACCAAGTACTCTAAAAATTCTAATAATAGGATTATTGTTAAGCTGGATAATATGTTTAGGTAAAGTAGGAGTAAAAAGACCTTTTTTAACTCCAGTAAAAAATCTAGAAAAAATTTTTTTATTGTTATTATTTTTCATAATTATTATTTAAATTACCATACTAGTAAATAGAGTAAATATAGAGTACTAGATAAACTCTATAATAATTAAATATTAATAAACAAACTCAATATCAAATCTTTAACCATCAAAATAAAAGGTTTCTGGTATAGACGACTAAAATAAAACACGGAGAGTACCTACAACTTACTATACCAACAAATTATTCCTAGCGGATAACCTATATCGACATGACTAGCTGATAACGGAAAATAATACTAAATTGATTAATATTTAGAGTTTTTCTAAAAAGTATCCTTATCACTAGAATAATCATGATTATTAAGAACTTCAATCGTTAAATTAGAACTTTTACGAAACTCTATAAATTCATCTACCGACAAATCTTCATTAATAGAAATAACATGTTCAGCTAATCTATTATAAACATCAGAGATATATTCATTTGAACTTTTATTTAACTCAGCTTTATAACAGTCTGTAATAACATTATAATAACCTTTATACTTAAAATTATTATCCCATAAAGCTAAACTTAAAACAGAATTAAAAAATTCCAGTTTAGATTCATCAAAATCTAAAATAGAATTCTCACTTTTAATGTCTTTTAATAAAATTTTGCTCTCATCATTAGTCCGTAAATACAAATAGTACTTTATTTCATAAGATTCATTCAACTTAGTAAGGTTATTTAAAATCCTTGAGTATATAAACAACTAGATAAAATAATT
>NETT01000565.1:0-13426 GCA_003449175.1 Ceratocystis smalleyi
CCCCCCGGTCTTCTCCCCTTGTCTTCTGCAATCTCCCTTCCCATCTACACGGCTTCAAGCTTGCTTCACATCTCTGGCTAACACTCAGGCCCTTAGCTATTGCTGCCGCTGGGCTTGTAGGCACTGCCGCCTATATCAACGCTCGCGCAGGCATCTGGTATGACTACCATTTAGTTAGGTCTGTCATACCATCCGCTCTGCGCTCATTCATCCGCTCTAGAACCAATGGCCTGAATCAGTTCTACGTCCTTGAGCGATGGGCACGGTCGTCTTCGCGTGCATCGCTGCCCCTCATCAAGTTTGAGGGTCGCGATTACACTTATGCCCAGACTTATGCTGCGGCTCTCTCTTACGGAACCTGGCTTCGGGAATCCAAGGGCGTCAACCCAGGCGACATTGTCGCCATTGACTTCCAAAACAGCGAGACTTTTGTCTTTCTCTGGCTCGGTCTGTGGGCAATAGGCGCAAAGCCGGCCTTCATCAACTACAACCTAACCGCCCAGCCCCTTGCCCATTGTGTGCGTGCCTGCAAAGCAAAACTTGTTCTAGCTGATCCCCTTATCCAAGAGAGCTTTACCGAGTCTGTCATGCAATCAATACCGGGTGCTGAGCTTGTGGTTGTCACCCCGGACCTCGATACACAAATTCGTGCCACCCAAGGCAAGCGTTACCCTGACCAGGTGCGCAATGAAGACGATGTAAAGAACATTGCTATGCTTATCTACACATCAGGTACCACAGGCTTGCCCAAGCCGGCAATTATTTCCTGGGGCAAGGCTACTGTGTCGAGCAACTTTTGCGTGCGTCTCCTGCGGCTGACCGAAAAGGATGTATTTTTCACGGTACGTGACCTCTTTGTAAGCTTTGTGAAGGGTTTTGTTTCCACTTCTTTGTCTTGGTCCGATCTTGGTCGCCGGGTTTGGTCTCTTGCAGAGTTGTCGGACTGAACCCTGACGTCATTGGTCCATGTCTTTTCTTTTTTTTTATAACCCTGGGCTAGAAGAGGGGAGCGATCAAGATATTCTAACCATCCACTACCACTACCCCCACTACCCTTCCTTCATTTGTGTTGCTACTTTGGTGCTTTGCTTAGCCATCTGCTTTATAGATGTGCTTGCCTTGCTCCCATGTCGCCTGACAGTGTTGCCTTTTCGTCTAGCTAACCCTTGTCTTAGGCAATGCCCATGTATCATAGCTCTGCTTCATTGCTAGGCTTCCTGACCGTTCTAGAAGCTGGCTCAACCATTGCCCTGTCCCGCAAGTTTTCCTCAAAGACCTTCTGGGACCATGTGCGGCATAGCGGCGCTACAGTCATTCATTACGTGGGCGAAACCTGTCGTTATCTCCTCGGCACTCCCCCGCAGATTGACCCTGAGACTGGCGAGTCGTTAGACCGCAAACACAAGGTCCACACGGCATTTGGCAACGGCCTGCGACCCGATGTGTGGGACAAGTTTAAAGAGCGCTTTGGCATTGACTACATTGCTGAATGGTATGCCTCTACTGAAGGCCCATTCGCTATCTGGAACCTCTCGCGCAACAGCTTCACTCAAGGCGCCATTGGCCGCAACGGCTGGTTATACAATATGCTCATGTCGATTAATGTACAGGTGATCGAGGTTGATCCCTTGGCTGATCGGCCCTGGCGTCATCCCAAGAGCGGACTTTGTCGAAAGGTCAAGGCCGGGACTCCGGGAGAGCTCATGTTCCGACTTCCATCTAATGACGTTGAATCTCGATTCCAGGGGTATTACGGCAACAAGGACGCTACAAACTCCAAAATCCTGCGCAATGTCTTTAGCAAAGGCGATGCATGGTTTCGCACAGGTGATATGGTGGTTTGGGATAATGACGGTCGTGTTTTCTTCTCAGACCGCATCGGCGATACCTTCCGATGGAAAAGCGAAAACGTGTCAACCGCGGAAGTAGGCCAGATCTTTGGCCAACATCCGGCAGTACATGAAGCAAACGTTTACGGCGTGGAACTTCCGCACCATGATGGCCGCTGCGGCTGTGCGGCCATTGTGTTCACTTCGGATGTCAAGGGCCAACCCTCACCCGGAGTGCTCAAGAGCCTGGCCGATCACGTTGGTAATACCCTTCCAAAGTACGCCCGGCCTATTTTCCTACGTGTTATGCCTGAAATGGAGGCCACAAGTACGTTTAAGCAGCTGAAGCACGGCCTCCGCGCGCAAGGAGTTGATCCTGAAAAGGTTGATTCCGGCAAGATGTACTGGCTGAAAAATGGCACATACACTCCGTTTACTGAAACAGATTGGACGATGATGGTGAGCGGGGGGGTCAAGTTGTGATGCGACGGAAACCTACAGCAACGTTGCCAATCTAGGGAACAACATTATAAGTACAAACAAAGCAAACAAGAGACGCAAACATGTGAAAGAGGGGGAGGGACAGAGAGCTGTGGGATGAAATGAGACAGACGAAGGAATAATGAGATGGTATGAAAGAAGTAATAGAAGGACGTCAAGATCAGAATGTGCCCGTATATTATTAAGCCAGGGCTTGATACAGTATCAATAGGACCTAGTAAACCCTCCTGTATAGTTTGGAGCGAGACTTACAGCACCGCATCCAGAGCTTGTTGCCGAAACAGCATTATCTCGGCCGGGCATCCTAGGTGCTTGTCTGTCACTATTATCCTTGCTGTGAATCGAAAGTGTATGAGTCTATTACTTGTTCGGCACATTGTTAGCTTGGTCTTTAGAAGCCCGGCATTAGCTTCATCCACACAGCTCTAGAAACCTTTCAATACCCCTTGCTTGGGGCCGCTTCTTGAAGCAGGCCGCCTATCTTCATAACATCAATTCCCACACTCTTGCAGGCACACCCGTACCCGCGATTTATCCTTGGTGTTTGCTCCTCTCTCCTCCAAAATCTTCATCTCCACACACACACACATGACCTCATTTCATCCGGCCCGCTCAGTCCCTTTGGATGGATGCCCTTTTCTCTCGATTTGTGAGACCTCTTCATGGACCAAGGCGTACGTACACCCGCACTCCACGCCTGTCAGATTGGCGAGATGTAAAAGAGACGGCATGTTTCTTCAGTGATATCCCCCATGCATCGTCTGCAATGCTGCAGTATTATCCCGCTTACCACTTTTATACCATTGAATCATCTGTGTTGACATTCCTTCGCCAGTCTGCGCCAGGTAACACCCTTTCGCCTGGCCTTCTGGAACCGTGTAATCCAAAGGAACCAAATAGTGCAACATGTCTATACTGCGCGTGTGCCATGAAACAGAGCCGCAAAACAGAGCAAACGGATCCAGATGTCTCTTGACGCAGTTTGTCTTCAGACCAAACTTTTACTATTATCTCTAGTCTGATGGTGGTTCTTGATGCTTCTAGGCGCTGGGAGAAAGCCCAGTCATCGTTGCTGTTTGAACCCAACTAAGAGATGATATACATGCTGGTCATGAGTATAATAAGGCCCATCGGCTTTCTTGTCGCGCCTCGTCATTCGCATTTTGTTTTCCTTATTGGCATGGGACTCGCTTCGCTTTGCCTCTACAGCCACCACCTAGCATCGCCATAGCCGCTAATACGCAGCTCCGACATCTCGTTCCCGCTTACATTTCTCCTCGTGGCATCCATAATGACGAGAGCCTATACACTACCGCTCTTGCTCGGTCTGACTGGCCTTGCAGTAGCCCAATGCCCTGCTGAGCCCAACAAGCTAGTATGCTACGACTACCCTGGCGCCGTCACGCAAGACCTGGACGTTGTTGATGTGCAGACTATTTCGTGGTATTTGCGCTGGTACTCCCATACGGAGGGCAACCCTCTGTTCTGGACCATGTACACTACAGATAACGAAACGACTACATCGATGCCTCTCAACGATACGTCTTTGGCCAGCCTGACGCCGGGCAGCAACGGCACTGCGCTTGGCAACAGCACCCGGGCTGGTGGAATCAGCATTGACAGCAGCAGCAAGGTTGTCGGCAATAGCGCCACCCTCAATAACTCCACCATTGCCAACAGCAACATCACCACTGCGCAAAATGACACCTCTGGCTCCCTTAACAGCACCGCCCCCTACCTTAACCTCACCACTGCGACAGCCGTGCCTTCTAGCAGCAGGCCCAGCGTTGTTCATACCGTTTCCATCATGAGCCACACAGCAGCGCCTACTGTGATTTCCCAGCCTCCCGTTGCCGCTGACCAATGCCTTGAGTGGACAGTGATTACTCGTGGAACCGTGATGCTTCTAGCCCGCCTGAGCGGCACTCGAAACGCCAGTGTTCTGTATGACGACATTGCCTACTCCCTGGACGGAATCACGGGTGACTGGGGCAAATGGATTCCCCGTGGCCGTGGTAGCGAAGACGAGCAGAAGGTTCCCGTTTTGATCGACTGCAACAACTCGGGCGGCCAGGTGCCTGTTTACGTCAACAAGACCAACCCAGCTTACCAGTCCGAGGAGTTTCTCGAAAAGAACTATTCGACGGAGGGTATTTGGCTGAAGCTGGTCCACACGCCTCCGGCGATGGAAATGGGCAAGCGGTCGACAGAGTACGGCGACGCTGTCCTAGGCCACATTTAGCTAACCCAGGCTAGAGAATCCAAGGGTTACGGGGTTGGAGGGAGGGCGGACTGAGCGAGGATGGGGGACAAAGGGGGTGGTGAAACTTGGGGGGAAAAGGACATTTTTTCTTTCTTTCTTTCGTTCTTTCTTTGTTCTCGTTTTTGTTGCTTCTCACGCTAGTTAGGCCCAACTATTTTACCTGCATATTTTATCGCTGTTTCGTGCGTTTTAACGGTAGAGGCCGGTAGCCATCGGCAAGCAGCATATTCTCACGAATAGGGGGATACGAAAACCCAAGACAAAGAGGCTGGCCAGTGGCCGACCGTGAAGGCTAGCTGCTGCCCTGATTGCCGTTGCCAGACGGGGTGTGCCCGGCAAAAGAGTCGAGTAGAAGATTTTCCACTTGTCCGCGGGCGACGATGAACAAAGAAGAAAATGAAAACGTAAATAAACACAAAGAAAAACAAGCAAATGCATAATCAGTAGGTACAAACCGTGCATGTTTCCACCCACTCCACCACTCCACTCCACCCCCTCCACCCCCTCCACTACCATGTCCCCTCAAGCCCCTTCGCGGAAAACACTGCCTCTTGACCCGGCAACCCGGTGCCCTTTCTGGCACGACAGCAGGGCCAAAGCTTACTGCAGACTTTTGCGCTAGTCTTCGGTTCTCGTGCTGCGTGCAAAGCAAATCGGCGAGCGTCATGTGAGCAGCAAAGTGCATCTGAAATGTCTCTCCTGTAACCCCAAAATCCAGGCAGTGGGTGGAGATAGATGCCCATGGCCACCATGTACCGGTACCAACAGCCTCTTGGCGTGCCAGGCCCAGTGCAGCTGTGTACACCGGCCTGTTTGTACAGGTACTTGCCGTCCATGGGCCGCAGGGTACATGCGAGATACCAACATGCTCTCCTATTATCTGGCTCGCCACACTCCCTGCTGCGTCCATTATGCCTCCATGCCTTGTGTTCATGCTGCCTGCCCTTTGTGCCTGACTCTATCGCCCTTATCTCCCGGCTGCTATTCTGTCCCCTTGCCCACCCACCCGTTCTAGGCAAAAGGATGGAGTGCCCTTCCGACCAATTTTCCGCGCAAAGTCTTGCTCTGATTCATAGTAAACACTGTCCTCAAACTCGCCGTTTTCTTCGTCTTCTTCATCTGTGCTTCCCCCAGTGAACTCGAGCAAAATAGAACCGCTCGAGAACGAATTGGCTGTTAATTCCGGGCCCTTTTTTCCTTCTGATTTCCATATCGCCTGGCATTTGACCAAGTGCATCCTGCCAGACTCAGCCCCATCATATGCCTATCTTTTAGCCGCTCTTCCCAGCCATTGCGACATCCAACCTGTCTCTAGAACGGTATTGCGACATTTTAGCAGCTATGGCAACATCGCTTCTGTCTCGATTTGGCCGACTTGCACCGCGAGCATCCCCTTTTGTGAGACCATGCCCAACCAACTACCGACGGCACCTAGGCAATAGCATCCCACGCCTGTTAGCCACTTCAACCGACTCTGTATCGCCTTCTTCGTCTTCTGCAAACACCTCTTCCTCGTCTTTTTCTCTCCCTCCCCAAAAGCCACGGGCTGGTGGGGCTGTCCGAACCCTAACCCTACTCGCGTCTGGCGGTCTTGCTGCCGCAGGCGTAAGCTTCACCCTGTCCGAGCCTGACCAACACTTGTCCAGCAACAACGACTCTGAAGCTAAGGATGACACTCGCGAGCCGCTAAGCCTGCCGCGGATACACCTTGCCGAAGTACGCAAACACGATGGCAGCTCTGGCGCGCCGTGGATCACTTACAAGGACAAGATTTACGACATCACTGACTGGATCGCTGGCCACCCTGGAGGCGACGTGATCCTCCAGGCTGCCGGTGGCAGTGTCGAGCCGTACTGGAACATTTTCACCATCCATAAATCGCCCCACGTCTACGAAATTCTAGAGCAGTACCTCATTGGCTACGTCCACTCGGGAGATCTGGTGGACGGCAAAATCCCCGAGGAGTCTGTCGAAGATCCCTTCAGCTCTGATCCTGCTCGCCACGCCGACCTTCGCACTTTGACTGCAAAGCCGCGCAATGCCGAGACCCCAGCTTACGCTCTCAGCGCCTCGTTCCAGACGCCAAACGATCTCTTCTACGTACGGAACCATTTCTGGGTCCCTGTTGTTGAAAAGCCCGACGAGCATAGCCTTACAATCGAGCTGCCTGACGGCGAAAGTGTGACCTACTCGCTCGCCCAGCTCAAGGAAAACTTCCGCTCCCATACCATTGATGCTACCCTTCAATGCTCCGGAAACCGCCGTAATCATATGACCAAGGAAGCCGGCCCTACCAACGGTCTTCAGTGGACTACCGGCGGCATTTCTTCGGCAACTTGGACTGGTGTCCGTCTTGCGGATGTGCTAGCCGATGCTGGCTACCCTGTGGCAAGTGTGCGCAGCGGCACAATCGACCCGCCTGAAGACGCCAAGCATGTGCATTTTTCTGCCCTCGAGGCATATGGCGCTTCTATTCCCACGTCAGTTGCTATTGATCCACGTGGCGATGTCCTTCTGGCTTACGAAATGAACGGAGAGCCTATCCCTCGCGATCACGGCTACCCGCTTCGTGCCCTAGTTCCAGGCCATGTGGCCGCACGTTCTGTCAAGTGGCTGAATAAAATTGTCTTGTCGGATGAGGAGAGCTTTTCGCAGTGGCAGCGCAAGGACTATAAAAGCTTCGGCCCCAATCTTGTTGGTAAGAAGCTCGACTGGGAAAGCGCTCCTTCTATCCAGGAAATGCCTGTCACTAGCGCTATTACCTCTGCCGTTTTACGTGATGACTCCGACGCCGATGCAACAACGCCATTGAAAAAGGTTTCCGTGAAAGGCTGGGCGTATTCGGGCGGTGGCAAGGCCATCACTAGAGTCGACGTTAGTCTTGATGGTGGCGCTACCTGGGACCAAGCCGAGCTTCTCGACGACGATAGATGCAACAACACCAAAGAAAACCACAATGGTAGCGGGAGATCGTGGACTTGGAAGCGCTGGGAGTACCACGGCTCAGTCTCTCTTGCCCCTGCAGCGTCAACCGAACCTTCTACCTCCTTGACCTTCTCCAAGGACAATGGGGCTCCCGACAAGCCATTCCTGTGCTCACCTGATATTGTAGTCAAGGCTACTGATGAGAATTACAACACCCAGCCCCAGACACAGTCCTCGATCTACAACGCTCGTGGAAACCTTGCTACTGCTTGGCATAGAGTCCGAGCGTGCGAGCGCTGCAAATTCAAGCCCAGTGTTGATCCCAATGATTCGTGAGACTCTCTACGATCAACGAAAAAAGAACATCACGTACAGTATGATAACCTAGATTTGTATATAGAGGCGTTGGAATGGCAATAATTAATTTCCCCCCCCCCCCTAAAAAAAGGGCCTACGTATTTTCTCCAGTGTGAGTTGGTTGTTGGTTGCTGGTTGTTCATAACAGAAATAAGAAAGACGGAGTAGAAATATTACGGACAAAGGCTAAAACAAAAATAATGTGAATTTCTAACACTAACCCCCAAACCCTCTTTACTTGGACTCCTCGGCTTCATCCACTTCATCGTCGGTGAAGTAGTCGAAAGGTTCCGGTAGAGGCGCCTCCTCTTGCTCATTGCCATCAGCAAGCATGTCAAGTTGGTCTCTGTGAGGCTCTGACGCCGCACCGTTACCACCTCCAGCACTACGGAGAAGGTCTTGGAGCCCTTGGAAGGTATGATCCTCTTGCTCATGGCCGATACCGCCACGGGTACCCAGGGCGGATGCACCACCGGCTGTTCTACCAGGAGCTAGGGGGGCCTTTTCCGTAGCTGCTTTTTTCAGTTTTTCTTCCAGCAGAGTCTTGGGCTCATCAGGAGTAGTATCCACGAGTAGCATAGGGCCCCCAGTAGGCTTCTTCACAGGCTGGTAACGGCCAGCGGGGAAGCTAATGTATTTGAGCTGGCCGGGAAGGATACGGGACATGTTGTCCATGTCAAACCCGGCCTTCTCCTTCTCGTTGCGCTTCTTGGCATCGGCGGCGGGAGCAGTGGCGGATGAATCTCCTTCCTTCTTGTCACCCTTATCCTCCGAGCTAGCTTCATCCTCGGCTGATTTCTTCTCCTTCTCATCATCAATGTCCATTTTGTCATCGGCATCACCACCGGGGGTCTTTGCGGCAGGCACAGAATCCAGATCCATTGACTCGCTGCGCTGTGCCTTCTCCTTCTTTTGGGCACGACGTTTAGCCTGGGCAGTAGTCGACAGAATAGCAGTAGCAACCAGAGCAGGACCTTCTTCAGCCTTGACCTCTTGTTCAGGAGGGTAGTCAAATAGACTGGGGCGGGCAGAGCAGTGGAACTTGAAAGCGGGAATCTCAAGATCATGGTCCAGGCCGATGATGGAGGTTGGAGAGAAGCTGAGGGAAAGGAAGTGGGTGAAAGGGAACCAGTACCAGTACTGTGTGAAAACAGCCATACCAACAATTCCAGCCATGTTGAGATTTCCAGTCTGGGTTTGTAAACCAATTGTGCAGTTGCGGCCACCAGCATCAATGATACCCAGAGCTAGGGCAGCCCCAAACTTGGTCATAGCATCCTCATGGCGGTCGCTAACGACCTTCTTGAATGCTTTCCGGATAGTAGCAGCCTTAGGGTTCATGGTTTCGTTTTGCTGCACCATGATCATGGAAAGGGCAATTAGAGCACCCTGGCGGACAAAGTCCGAGGGATCCTTGAGCATGGGCTCGAGAAGGTCAATAGCTTCATCAAGGCCAGTTCCAGCACAGCTGATACCAAGGGCCATAGCTGAGCCATAACGAACATGGGGGTTGTAGGACTCGGAAAGGAGCTCAACCATGCGTGGGACACTACTGGGCTTGCGGAACAGAATGAAACCTAAGCTCATCACAGCAACCCGACGGACATCATCGTTCACATCACTGACGGCCGTATGCAAGAGTTTTCGGACGGCTTTGTTGCTGCCAGTGCCGCAATAGGCCATGGCTACAGCCAGGATACCTCCATAGCGGAGAGTTGCGTTCGGATCGGCCAAGAGTCCCTCAATAACCATATCAGCACCTTCTTGGCGACCGTACATGATGAGAGCTATACCAAGGGCGAGGCCGCGAACTGTCTTCTCGTGACTTGTCTCGTGGGAATAGGCAATCATATCTTCAATCACGCGTTCGTTGCCGGTACCGAGCATAATGAGACCCATTGCAAGACCAACTGCTTCACCATTGAGCGCTGAATCAGCGTAAAGCACGCCCTTCAACTTTTCCAAGATGTCATCTGATCCGGTAGCCATTCCCGCGATACCAAGTCCTAAGGCACCACCATGCTGAATTACTTCCTCCTCAGCATCTACAAACTGAGTGGTGAGATACTCAAGGGCATCAGCGCCATGGTTAGCATGGATTAGGCCATAGGCGTAGAGAGCACCACCTTGGCTGTAGATAGAGCCATTAGGCCCTCCGCGAGGAAGGTAGGGCTCTAGAAGCTTGCGGGATTGTGAGAGGTTGCCGCGGTGGATAACACCAAGAGCAGCGGTAGCAGTAAACTTGCTCCAATTGACCGCCTTGCCGAGCCAGTCTAGGTTATCCCGGAAGAATTTGTCATTTGTAGTCCCGTGGTTCATAAAAGCATTACAGAAAGTAAGGGCAGTGTGGAAAATGGAGTTGCGGCTCTCAAGACTATCGCGAACCTTGTTCAAAATGCTGGAGTCGGACTTGTTGTTGCGGTAGAGAAACTCCAAATTGAGCTTAATGGTCTTGCTGCCATCAAGAATGGAGCGGATATTACAATATATCTTTGCCTGGTCTTCAGGAATATTCTCCTCGTCACCATGGGCCTCTTGCTGCAAGAGCGCGTCAGACTCTTGGGCATCTTCTTCGTCTGTCTTGGCCTTTTTAGGCTTGCCGGAAGGCAAACACTTGAGAACCTTGCCCAAGAACTCCTGGGTGCTGTTATCATAAAGATCAAAGGCGATCTGATAAGCGCTAGCAACAGCCTCGCGATCGCCCTTTTCAACAAGGTGCCGCAGCATCATGGTAGCTTCCTCATCTGCATCGAGGTACACCACACACTTAGCAATGGCGAAGAAGTCGGGCGACGGAATCTCGTTGAGAAGATCAAGAATAAGACGCAGTAGCTCGGTGCGAAGGCTACGCTCCTGCACGATATCCAGGCAAATACCCAAGGCATATTCAATCAGGTCCTCAGCAGGGTGAGTGGTGTCACTAATGGTTTTTCCCTTGGTCTGGCTTTGATCCTTGCCAGCACGTCTGATAACAGAGCCCAAGACATCGAGGCGCTTGGCTTCCATAGCAATACCAACGACCTGGCGGTACTTGCCCTGCCGCAGGCAAACCTCAAATAGACGTTCAATAACCGCCTGAAGAGCTCGGCGAGTGCTAGGGTCGGGCATTTGCACCATAGAAACAGAGCCGTTAGGACCGATGTCAGCCAGCTTAAACGAAGGGTCCAGAAGGGCGTTTTCGGTGGATGCACGGGACAGAAGCGACTTGGACGGCAAATTTGAATGAGAAAATGGCGTGGTTGGCGACGTCAGGCCAGCTTCATTGAAGGCAAAACTAGCCGACGTCTTGCTAGACTTTGACCCTTTATTCGCAGAGTGTTCGTGCGCAGAAACGGTGATCCAGAGATCAATACACTTGGAGATGATGGTCTCTTCGAATTCGCCGGGGGAATTTAACTTGAACAGATCTCCAGCCACCAAAGCAAAGTTCATACTTTGGTTGTATGCTTGCAGATGGTAGTAGGCCTTGGCAAGCACCAAGGCAGCCAATTCGCGTTCGGGGAAGGTCTCGTCTTCGTAAAGAGTTTCGCTTCAGGTAGGAAAAAGAAGTTAGCAGCCAATTCCAAGTGACTAAGAATTATCGATGGAAAAAAGAGATGGAGATAGAGAGTCGAGCTATTTGGTCCCAAGTAGACAGACATACATTTGGTCAACCGCGCTTGCAACTTCTGTCCAGACAGTGTTGATATCATCATTGAGTGTTTGAAGAGCAAAGACCCTGAGATCAGGCTCCTCATCGTGGAGAAATCCCAAGATGCCCTTGGCGGCAGAGGATGCGCTCATGGTAGCGAGCATTATGGTTGAGGCGTTGACGAAATGTGTGTGATAATTCGAGTTGAGATGCGGGCAACAAGAAGAAATAGAATAGGGCAACAATCAACAAAGATCTAGAGGAAAGCAAAGGGAATCCGAGAATGTATGTAGCGGGCAAATCACCAGCGATAGAACGAAGTTGCAGTGATGGATGACGGTGTGATAACGTGTAGAAAGAAGATGAATAGACCCGAAATAACACATCAACAGCCAAAAGCAGAATTCAAAAGCTCCAAACACCATGTAGAGGAAGAGAAAGGTCCACGTCAGGCAAAGCGTGCCTAGCAAGTAAGCAAGCTTGCTCTGCCCCACTTGATCCAAAAGGGGTCAGCTGCGGTCAGCTGCCGCCAGCTGTCGGGAAGAATCACGAAAAAGCTGGCAAAGCCCAAGGTACAAAAAGGCCAGAACTGGATAAGCTACCAATCTCAATGGCCGTCGATAATTGTTCTTGTATATATATATATACAATGTCCACAGTTGATATACTACAAAGCCCCCCAGGGACCAGGCCGGGCTAACGCAGCACTAGATCTATAAATCATATGCAATCTTGCAATAAAGGCTACATGTGACATTGCACAAGTGAGATTCTGCTTGTATCATGGTTACTTATCTCTTATGGTGTGATGGGGTCGTGCCTGCATGTGCTGGCTTCTAGTTACAATGCTGTGTTTTGTCGCTGGCAGCACCAAGCAAGATAAACACAAAGACAGGTATAGATACAAACAGGTACTTGGGGGTAATAGTGCATATCAAACGTGAACGTGGGTAGTTGTGTGAGAACCTGCGTGTACATACAGCAGCATCAACCACCTTGATCAACTTAGGCAGGCAGGCGGGCAGGCGGCAGGCGCCTTAGCACTTGCAGTAGCGTCTAGAACGTATTGCATGCAAGAAACACAGCCACGGGGCGCCAAACGGGAAGTTAGCTCAACTATCATGGAGTAGACAGAAAGCCACAGCTAAAAATAGAGAGATTGGCTGATTGGCCTTTGATGTGCTAGCAATTCTGATAGCACCGCAATCGTCGTCCTCCAGAAGAACAGAATCTCGCATCTCACTCTCACAGCTTGAGAGAAAGCTCAAAGAGAAGTTGTGAAACGAGTCCCACAATTATCAGCTTGGAAGCTGCAGCTCTTGCCCTCCCATTCGTTCCGTTTCGCCCTCATCCTCTATCCCTAGCTCCTTCCTTCTATGCCGTCCCAGCATCTTTTTTATTTTAGGTGCGCACGCACGGCTTTTTTATTCTTTTCTGTTGGCGACAGGTCTCTCTATCTATGGCCATCGTTGGGTTGCTTGTTTGTCGCCCTTTCATTTTTCACAACTTCATTTCAGCCTGCACTTACTCTTATTCTATCTGCCGCTCCTTCCTTCCCTGAAGCACTCGTCTCTCTATCTAACTTGCGCAACTTCCCCTTTTATGTTGTCTTTGATCATCAACGAAAATTCTTTCTTTGCTAGATTTGGAATCTTTTCTTCTTCCTCTTCCCTTCGTGTATATTTTTCATTATTCGCGTCTTCTGCTACCGCTGCATTCATCGTCTTGCTAGCGAAAAAAGTGCCAAGTTTTGACTCGCTTTGACTCTAGCTCCATTTGTCTTCATCTTTCTTTCACAGCCTAGGAAGCTTGTCTTGCGTCTTTATAACCTGCACACTCGTAACCATCTTCTCCTTTTTACCTTTTCGTTTTGTAAAGGCTGTTATCTGACTTTTACACAACAACTCCCTGGAGCTCTTA
>NETT01000566.1:0-14860 GCA_003449175.1 Ceratocystis smalleyi
GTTTGAACCTAGTGATTCCAGTAGACGCAAAATACATTCAAATCAAATCAAATCAACCAATCCGGCATCGTTTGATCCTAGTGATTCCAGTAGACGTAAAATATATTCAAATCAAATCAAATAACGTGTTTGCCTACCAAGCTTTTCTATTTCCCGAACTGAAGAGAAAAAGGGAAATGGAATTGAAGAAAAAGCGGTTTAAATGTGAAGCTGACTAACACCCAGTTTTCTCCCATGGGGGGTTTTTTTTTATTTTTAATTTTCCTTTTCCTTTACCTTTTTACTTTTTGCGTCGTTTGATCCTAGTGATTCCAGTAGACGATAAATATATTCAAATCAAACCTTTTTACTTTTTACCCTTTACCCTTTACCTTTTACCCTTTACCCTTTACCCTTTACCCTTTACCCTTTACCCTTTACCCTTTACCCTTTACCCTTTACTCTTTACTCTTTACTCTTTACTTTAATCTTTTCCTCTTTTTTCTTCTTCTTCTCCTTCTTTTTTTTCCTGACCTAATTAACACTACTTCAAAAATGCACATCGTCAAGGAGATTCTCAATCAAGGTCGTTAGTAGGGAGGAAGCCGGAGTGGAGGGTTCTGTTATTAATAGCGTCAGGTGTTGTCGTGCTAGTCTTCAGCCTTGCCTTGCAGTCAGCCTTGTCTTCAATCCTAAGCATAGTCTCAGCCACCACCACCAACCATTGCATTCATTACCACCATGGACGTTAACGCTGCAGCCGCCGGAGCAGTAAAAAAATCGTGTCTTTTCTCGCAACCACCTCAACCAATACAACCAACACTGTGAAGTAAACCTGGCCGACAGCAACAACAGCAACATCTTGAATTAGCGCGGCTATTACTATAACCACAGACGTCATCCCTTTATTTTATCGTTCTATCTACCATGTTCATGAACTAATGATTGTGGTGACTGTAGGCACATTTCAGAGGCTCGTGCTCAAGGTCGATCGACGTCAGAATCGGGATCAAGTCTGGGTCCGAGGCCCCACTACTGTGACCAGGATTACCCTAGACGCATATGTAGCGAGGAAAAGGGGCCACGCCAGTCTGTGACAATAACAACAGAGAAGAGCGAAGTCTAGTCAGAAGAAGTAGCAACAGCAGAGATAGCACTACTTCCAATCACATATCCATTCACATATAATATAGCAAAGGAATCCAGGGTTGCTACTGGTATTATTGCTAGTACTATTGCACCAGCACAACTGCCGCCATCACCACTGTTGCCGTCGCTGTGTCTACGTCTACATGTGCTTGCAACAATTACTGCAATATCAACGAATTAAAGAAGACGTGCGTTTCCGACGGCTAGTGCTACTACTAGCTGTACTACTATTGTTAGTGGTACATTTACGACTACTGGCGCGGTTCACGCTTTTACTCCTAGTGTTTTTAGTATTTCTAGTACGACCAACAGCGATATTACCATCACTGCATCTACCTTCATAAATACGATCACGACTATAGTGACTCCAACTCTACACCCGATTATTGCAACCCTGCTCCTATATCCCAATCTACATTCACGCCTCTCTCTATTCGCAACTGCGTCATAAACATAGCCGGCTGTCTCTCGCACCACTTCTTTCTTCTCAGCATCATTCTCCCTCCTCTCCTCTCCCCTCGCCTCCCCTTCCCTCATTGTCTGCCCATGCGCCATCTCCGGCTATGAGTCGAATCGGAGGCCATGTGCTATCAAACCGCTTGCAGCCATCTGCATCGCAACTGCCACTTCATAGTGCCCCAGCAGGTTGGATAGAAGTCTCATCCCAGGTTGACCTCCCCGATCTACGACCTACCGTACGTAGAAATACTTCATCTCGAACACGTCGAACCCGTGAAGATGATGGCAACGATACGGAACTTGATGGCGATGATGAACTCCATTTCAACTCAACATCGCCCCCTGCATCTCGTCGTCGTGCCGAGTCGCTTTCTTTAACACAATCACCATGCCTCCCGCCCTCTTCCACGCCACCTGCTCTCTCACCTCAGGAGTCGCCCATCTTAGGTTCACAATCAGCTGCTTCACTCCCACGTATTAGCAGAACACAATCCTTAACTGCTACACATCCCCATCGATCTGGCGCCAGACCCAATCATACCAGAAACCAGCTTCATGGCGACGTAGGGGTAGGGAGACAACCCTCCTTCAATGCCGACCAACAAAGCGGTGTCAGCCCTCTACAAAAGAAGATACAACGCATTCGAATATTCGACGGCGATACGATTACCGACAATGACAACGATGGCGACGAGGTCAACCCCACTGGACAAGAAACATCTAGCAAAGAAAATAAGTCACCAAAAGACGAAGGCTGCTCAGCGGTTAACACTACCTTGGAAAAGACGATCCAACGTATACGGATATTCGACGGTGATACTATTACAGATGGTCAAGATACGAACGAAAACCGTGATGATGCCAACCAGAATAGTGACGTGCTGACAGAGCAATCTTGTCAAAGAAGAACCGAAATCCACACCGAAGATCCACTGATTCCGAGCCATTCTCTGCAAGGAAAGGTTCAGCGCGTTCGAATATTTGACGGCGATACTATTACAGATGACGATGGCTACCCTAAGCAGGACTCTGTCACAACTCCACAACTAGCCGAGGACACCTCCGCCCTAGCCCTTATATCTCCAGTATTAGATGGTAGCCGAGGCCGGAAGCTGAATACCCGTATTGCAGTTAGAACCGACTTTGATTCTCCCATCGCCAATCCTGGTTCGGGTCCCTTTGATTCACAACAGCCACCACATTTCATTCCCTCCCCTCTAGTCCCTTCTCCACTCGACAACTCAGCCGCTCCGCTTGCTAAGTCATCTGTTACTCAAAATCCCTACTATGGCCAATGGAACCTTCAAGAGTCGCATCTTGTTGAACCCTTAATAGTTCCCGGGCATAATAGATCAGTAAGCCCAAATTCGCGGAAAGGTGCTCTTGATCTAGTTTCCCTTGAACGAAAAGCCACGCAAACATCGATCCCTCAAACTGTTCAAAGCGATCTGAGCAGCTCGGATACAGACGAGTACCATGAATACGACAAAGACCTCGAAGCAGGCTTAAGTTTTAAGACATGCCAAGTATCCAGAAACCCCCAAGTTGCGACAGCCTCTCCTCCGAATGCCAATACAGAGAGTTCTAAAACTAGACCGCCAATTCTAGAGCGCCAATCCCGCCCTCGTGTACCACCACCTCCTCTAAATACAAAGATAAATGATTGGGATATGAATGAAGCAAGTCCTGCCGGACCAGGTCGTCCTTCACTTGCTGATTCCCAAGGCCGACGAACTACTTTCTTTCGTGGCCTTGGTCTCAAGCTGCCTAGCAAAGATAAAGACAATGACAATGACCCAAGTGTTTCGTATAAAGGTTCACTCGAGGAACTTGGCCAAATACGTCGAAAATCAAGCCCATTTTTCAAAATGCGTAATTCTAGTCACAGTGGTTTGACGCCGTCTCCTAGCACCAATTCATTCTTTCGATCTGCTCTTTCGGCTACTTCGAGTACCGGGCATCCACCTTGGGCATATTCAAAAACTACATCTGATCGGCCCATGTCAGCACACTCGCCATTCAGCACAAGTCTCTCAGGGCCCCGCTCGGCAAATTCACCTCTCGGCAATGATGTTATGAGCTCTGGCAGCATTCCGTCGCCGGTTACCAGGTCCCGATTCTCAGGTATCACTGGGATCTTCCGCCAGTCACTCTCGGGACCCAGTATGGGGCCCAAAATGGCTGCTTCTCATGGCAACTTGAGGGATGTTTCGCAATCCTTCACTAATGCTACAACTATCACCAGGAGTGCAAACAACGCAGCACCAGCCTTTACAACTAGTCATATTCACGATAGAAGTAATACTAGGTCTCTAGCCCGGCCTGCTTCTCAAGTGTTATCGCCCACGGGCTGGGAAACCGAAGAATGGAATGGGCCCAAGTCAGCGGGTCTTGTATCACACTTTGTTCATTGCAAACCGGATCTGCAGCCAGAGTCATTACCATCATCACGCGTAGGCGATTCTGAGTTACTCTTAAATGCTCCTGTACCCCAACATAGGCGCCAAAACTCGCCGTATCGTATGGCTCATGGCGACTGGTCCGAGTTTATGCCACACCCCTCCAACGCATCGGTATGTAATCAGATGTTGTCTAGTCCAACGCTCAGTAGCGCAACACGGAACAAAACAACTCTCTCCAGCTCACCTGGATTACCTGGGTTTCCTGCAAGGCGTGGTGGAATTGACAGAGAAGGCCTTCCCTTGCGGGCTCACAAATCTACCAACAGTCTTGTTTCCGCCTCTTCTGCTGAATATAGGTCACAAAAAATGGTCATGCGTGATTTGGCACCACAATATGATTGGGCTACAAGCAATGGATCTAGCCGTTTAGGTGAAATACACCAATTTCCTGAAAGTAGCAGCCTTCGATCAATCCCGTCACAAGCAGTCCCTACACAATCTTCACCTTTAGCGGAACCTTTTGCTATGCCCGCTCTACCTGCCTCACGGCATATTGAGACCCTATCTTCTGCCACATTGCCCCATTCTAGTGCTTCGCTAGGATATTCTGTTTCTAGATCTCACCCATATCCACATCCCGCCTCGGACTCTGCTTCAACCCTAGCTTCAGGAAATCAAGGTACAGATTTCCCATCTTCAGGTGCCCTTTCCAGTCAATCAAATACACACCTTTCTCAAACAACACAACAGGATCAACACCAGCAGGGAACTCTATCCAAATGGCTAAGTGGTACAAAGCCCACCCAAACACAGCTTTCCAAAGGACAGCTTGCTCATCAGACACGACCACCACAACATAGTAAAGGTCTTGCAAAAAGTTTCCTCGGGGTTTTTAAGAAGATGACGTCCAAGGCCAGTGATCCAGCATTGGGACAAGATTCTTCAACACCACAAGGACAGCCTGATCAAGCCGCTCATAATCAAATCTTTCAGCCACCTATCCCGCCGACCAATCAATATCCATCTAGCCCTACACACTCGGAACCGCGCAGTCTACAGGGCCATTTAAATACCGTGCAGGCCTCTACCCCTTTACATCATTCAAAGTATCAAGGGAATTATCCTAAGCAGCATATACACACCTTGCCCTACAATCAATTGGCTCATGAAGTACCGGATCACCAATCAATGCACAATCAAGTGCCTGGCTGGGCAACCTATGCTTCAACGCACAGCAGCCAATCACCTATCTCTCACCAAACGTCTAGAGAGGTGACTCCCAACTTGCCAGTTGTGGACTTGTATGCCTCTTCTTCATTACTTTCTGCTTCTGAGGGCCATGTTGATTCATCACGAGATAATTGGACAATCGATAGCAATAGCCGAACTGTTGGCACGCCTGCATTGAAAACACCTATGAGTAGCTTCCCAGCAACGATGAGACAAGATGGAAGCCCACTACCAAGTATAAAAGTCTTACCACACCATCATATTAAGACGAGTAATGTGATATTAGAAGACAACCAAACCCACTACCAACAGAGGTCTAGCAATGACAGACATACAGCAGGCAGTAGAATGGGACAAAGCAGTGAGCCTATGGATAAAAGGACAGAGGATACCCCAATGATGTCAGCAACGGCTTATCCAGGGCAGGAGTGGAACCCATACACAATGACGACATTTGATGACTCGGATTAAGGATTATAGAATATGTGGGAATCATAGTTTGTGATATATAGAATTGTGGTTACTTGATAAATTAATCATTAATCACAGGTTAGTTCACAAGTTGTTTGTCATGATCAGGTCCAAAGGTAATTGGATATGACGCATTGGATTGGAAAAAGAAAGGAAACTTGCAGGGCTTCGCGGAATACAATATTAGTAGTTGCATAACAGCTTTGATCAAGAATAACTCGGCGAAGAGGAGAGGAAACTACGCTATCTACTTGGTATGTGACTTGGGTTCGTGTAGTAACTAGAGGTCGATGTAATTGTTCCATTAGTAATTAGGTCTTGGTCATGGTGTTATGAAACTGGCGCGGCCGTAAAGAGATAGAATGCACTTCAGAGCAGCACGAAAATAACAAAATCAATTAGGGAGCCAAGGCAAAGTTGGAACTGGAATTACAGAACGCGGATAACGATTTGCAAGCGTAAGGAAGAAAGATGAACTAAAACTCAAAAAACCAAATGGATAACAAGACGGTTATTTATGGTTTTCCAAGAGACCTGAACACACCCCATGATTTGGTTGCCTATCCTCATCAAATATAGAATCCAAAAGAACAGAAACGAACACAACAGAAGCCAGCAGAAACTGACAAAACCAACCGACTAAAATGATGGAAACCGGGTGGACGTGACACAAACAAACAAGGAAGCCAAAAGCAAGAAACTTCGTGAAACGTAGTACCAAGTCCAATCTGTGTGTAACCCTGCTGCTGTTTCCGTAACCTATATGGAACTGTCATTCCATGGCATCGGGGTGTAGGCTATGTTTTCTTAGGACAGTCTAGCTCTGATACAAAAGACGCTTATCCACCTCTTCAGGAAGGTCTGCTAATCTACGGGTGACAGAGTCTAGCTTCGTGTTATAAATCAGGTAGAGATGTAGGAAACTGAAACACTGAGGGAAAGAGAGAGGTTGCTCTTCAGGCCAGATAAACAGAATGAGATAAATTGATAGCCAAGATGAAATTGCAAATAGAAACAGGGAACGAAAAAGGTTAACGAGTTGCAGGCCTGGAGACGAAAGATCAAGCAAATACTCCGAAAACAAACTGGAGAACAAGATGATTATTTATGGTTTTCCGAGAGATTCGACACCTTCCCATGCTTGCCTATGTTACGGGACTTGTAATTGCTACAAAGTTAAACCGATTATGAAAACTTTATCGTCAGATGCAGAAGAAAGGAAGAAAACTATTTAATGGGGGAATGGCCTACGGTGTTCCTTTTATATCGCAAAGCCTTATGTCACCTCCTCCCCTGTTTCAACCTTGGTTGCCATCCGCAACAACACTTTCAATTTACGGTCGTCAACCGCAACATATTTCTCCTTCTCCGGGTTGTTCTGTCCTTTCTGTCGACCATAGCCAGATCATGTAGAGTCCGGGAGTCTAGCCCACTTCGCCCGAAGGTTTCCCGATTTTGTCAGGTACAGGTCTTTGGGACCGTCGTTTTCCATGATAGGTCCCCATTTTGCTTCCCAACGGTCCATTGCCTGTAAGTTGGTTTCCAGGATTAGATCTATCGGTTCCGCAGTTGGTTTACCAAATCCAGTCCACTTTACCCAAACCCTCCGGGCGCTCCCTTTGCCATTTGCGCACAAGATTTCATCCACGTCCCACAGCTCATGGCCTTCCTCTGAAATCGTCGGCCCTCGTGCTGCTTCGGCTTCCTTGTTCTGACCGGGCCAAGGGTCTTTCGCTGCTGGTCTGAGTAAGTCCACATGAAACACCTTGTGAACGTTTCCGGGGACGTCCAACTCGTAGTTCATCGGGGATATTTGCTTGACTATTTTGTATTTGGCGTTGACCCAATCGAGCTTTTTGCTTGGCCTGCCCATCTGCATGTTTCGCAATTTCAACCAGACACTGTCCCCGGCTTCCATGACCGGTGCTGGGCTGCGATGTCGATTAGCCTGGTTCTCCATGCTCTGTTGTAAGTCCGCAGCTACCACTTGGGCCCAGTCTTTCAGCTCTGCAAGCTTGACGGCCACATCTTCTGCTTTAGCTGCTCTGCTTCCTTCGGCGCTTCTGTCGACGTCTTCCAGCTGCACTGCTGTGATGTTGTAGCCATGTGTGAGAAAAAATGGACTAACTCCGTGGCGGCGGGGCTGGGGGCGGTTGTTCAGAGAGAGTTGTGCAAGAGGAATCCACTTCGGCCAGTCCTCTTGGTCTATCGCAATGCGTGTTCGTAGGTAGAACAAAACTTCCTGATTTGCTCTCTCAGTGCCTCCATCTGTCTGAGGGTGGTATGCCGTCGACAGCTTCCTCTCGATCCCCAGTACTTCACATAACCTTTTCCACATCTCGCTCACCCATTGCTGTCCGCGATCGCTGACAATCCATGCTGGAGGTCCATGGTGTGCGTATACGTGTGTAATGACTGCGTCAATCACTGTTTCTGTCTCAATGTCTTTCAACGGGACCAGTATCACATTGCCTGTCAGTCGGCAAGTTACTACCAACAGGTTTTCCACATTTCCTGGTAGATGTGTCATGAAGTCCATGGAGATTCCTTGCCACGCTCGTGAGGGGATTGGCAGTGGCTTCAGCAGTCCGTGCAACTTTTCTCGCCAGGGTTTCGCTCTCCCACACCAGTCGCAGTTCTTTACCAGTCTCTTAACATCATTATCAAGTCCTGGCCAAAAGAATTGCCTTCTGAGTGCTGCAGCAGTTGCATCTCTTCCTCCATGGCCCGAAATTGGATCATCATGATGCTTCTGCAGAAGTGCTCCTCTCAACTCGTCACAGTTGGGTATCCAGACAGCGTGTCGATGTCTCACCACATTGCCTTGTATCTCACAATCTGCCATTTGTGCCGATCTTGGTGGGACTAACGATGCAGGGAATTGTTTCTTGTCTCGGATATATTGGGCAATCGTTTCGTAGTCTTTGTCTTTCCGTAGAGCTTGCTGCCACAGTTCCTCTAGCTCCTCACTTGATCCAAATAGGCTGTTCATCTGCTGCACTTGTATGTGCGTGTCTGGCCTCGGTTCCCAGTCTTCTTTCCATAGCCGCTGTGTTCTGCTTTGTTCTCGTTCTTCCAGGTTGTCGAACTCGTCTTTGCGCGAAAGGGCATCCGGGACCACTGCCAGACGGCCTGGTCGATGGACTGTAGTGAAAGGCGGAAGTTCTTCCATGTGTTGCATCCACCTGACCTGTCTTTCTGAGAGGATCTGCTTCTTCCTGAAGTGCTCGAGGTTCTTGTGGTCCACTATCAATGTAAACTCTTTCAGGCTTCGTATTTCACCTCTCCACTTACGTGTGGCTTCAATGACTGCCAGGAGCTCTTTGTCGTGAATACCGTAGTTTTGCTCTGCAGTGGTCATTTTGCGTGAAAAGAAGGCAACGGGTCGCTTCTGTCCTTCTGCACCTTGTGAAAGAACCGCACCAATTCCCACTCCTGAAGCGTCCGTTTCCAGCCACGTCTGGGCTTCGGGGTCCCAGTTTGCCAGCATCTCGCCGTTCTGGAATGCACGTTTCAGCTGTTCAAACGACTTCTCTACTTCGGTGCTCCAAACAAAAGGTTCATCTTTCTTGGTCAGCTTCACCAATGGTGTTGCGATCGTTGCGAAGTCTTTGATGAAATCACGGTAGTAGTTGGCAAAGCCTAGAAACCCTCGTACACCTTTCACTGTGGTAGGAGGCTTCCAGTTCCCTATGGCTTCCGTCTTCTCTGGATCCATCGAAATGCCTCGTCCTGCCGTGACAATCATCCCCAGATATTTGACTTTCTTGACCTCGAACTCACATTTTCCTAGGTCCAACCTCAGTTCTGCTTCTTTGAGCTTATGCAATACTTTCCTCACTTTTTCTTGGTGGTCTGCTCTTGTTCCTGAGGAATACACTATAATGTCGTCGATGTATGCTGAGGCGAAGTCGTCCAGGAATTCGCGTAGCACTTGATTGATATATCGTTGGAAGATTGAAGGTCCGTTCGCCAGTCCAAATGGCATGACCATCCACTCGTATGCGCCATATCTTGTCCGGAATGCCGTCTTCCATTCATCTCCTTCTTCGACGCGAATGCGGTGAAAAGCAGCTCGAACGTCCAGCTTGGTGAGCCATTTTGCATTTGATATCATCCGCAGTGTCTCCTGAATGAGAGGAATCGGATATCTGTCTTTCTTGAGGATGGCATTCAGTGCCCGGTAATCAACGCAAAATCGGAGTCCACCGCCTGGTTTTCTGGCAAACAGCACCGGTGCGCCAGCTGGTGAATTGCTTGCCCTAATAAACCCTTGCTCCATGAGTTCTGTCAAGGTCTTTCTCAGTACCAGCAGTTCGTCTCTTGACATTTGGTATAACGGTCCCCACGGAGCTTCTTTGCCTGGTTCCAATTCCAGCTTTGCATCCAGCCCTGGTCGGTGTGGTGGGAGCTTTTCTCCAGCGTGTGCAAATGCTCCCCACAGGTCGGCATATTGCTTTGGTAGTGAGGCTTTTATTTCTTCTGGGGTTGGGTCTTTCTTCTTTTGGAGTGCCTTATTAATGTCTTCGAGGCTAGCAACAAAGATGGTCGACTCCTGTCCCTTCTTCTTGGCTTGTTTTACCATTGCACTGTACACCGCTGCGCTCACTCGCGATAGTGTTCCCATTGTCCCTTGCTGTTTTACTCTCCTCGCTCTGACACCTATCTTCTCTACTACCACGCCCGAGGACGCAATAAAGAGTTGGTCAGACTTTGGTGTATAGTTTACTTCTTGTTGTTTGATCCATGGGAGCCCCAGTATCACGTCGTACTCGTTCCCTGGGACAATATAAGCAAACACATCTTGCTCATGATGTCCTTCTATATCCAGTGACATGTGTGCGACTTCAGTAATAACCCCTTGAGCTCCCAATATTCCTCTCACTGTCCGCGTTTGTATGGGGATTCTGCGAAGGTTGGCACGCTTTGCGAAAGACTCTGAAACTGTGTTATATGCGGAGGATCCTGGGTCGATGAGTCCTGTAGTAATTGCTTTATCATTCACCAAGACATCTACTAACAGGAGTTCACACTCCATTTTACTCCTCCACACGTTTTCCCACAAGTCTGCTAGCAGCCAACTTTCCTTCTTCCCAACATCACTTTCTCGATGCACCTGCACACGACTTCGCGCAGGGCCTACTCTTTTCCCGATTCCTCGCACACATCCTCGAGGGGCTCTAGGGGAGCATCCCTCATCGTGTTTATGTTGTTAGTCCGCGTCACCTGCCTATTGGGGTTTCTTGCTGGCTTCATTGGACAGACTCGGACCATACAACCTGGTCGTGCGCAGCGCAAACAAACACCTGCGTCCTTCCGCGCCTGAAGTACTTCTTTCGAGACCCATTTTGACGTTTTGCCTCGGTATGCGTTGTCTGTTGGGAGGCCAGGTCCAGATCCTTGCACTGGTCGCTGCGGCCCGCCCCTCATCTGGCTGGTGTTAACGTCAATATCCATGGGGTCGTCCTCATAGATCTTTGCTGGTTGCGTAAAAAGGGTAGGCCTCTTCTTCCTGCTCTTCCGCTGTGCCACCTCTTCCATTCGCTGCGAAACGCGGCGCAGTGTTTCGATTTGGCTGGTCAGGGTGCGACACATTGGGATTGTTACCATCTGTTCATAGAGGGCATCGTTGAGCCCTCTCATAAGGCCTCGGATTTTCACATCCTCGGGGTAGCTGTCACCTCCAGCTTGCTGTAAGAGGTCGCGATACTCAGAGATATATCGATCCAGTGTCTTATTTCCCTGTTGGACGTTCTCAAGCCGCTCACTTGCCCTTGCCCGAAAGAGGGGGTCTTCGAAACGGTCGTCCAGAACCTTCCAGACGTCTGCCACTGTGGATCCGGCCTTNTTCCCCCATTAAATAGTTTTCTTCCTTTCTTCTTCATCTCACAATAAAGTTTTCATAATCGGCATAACTTTGTGACAATTACAAGTCCCGTAACAACTGTCACCTCCAGCTTGATGTAAAAGGTCGCAATACTCAGAGATGTATCGATCCAGTGTCTTGTTTCCCTACTGGACGTTCTCGAGCCGCTCGCTTGCCCTGGCCCGCATGAGGGGGTCTTCAAAACGGTCGTCCAGAACCTTTCAGACTTCTGTCACTGTAGATCCGGCCTTCTTTCCCAAGCGTTCAAGTTCACCGCCTGCACTCTCGTTCGCCTCTCCCATCAAGGCTACTTGCATCGCTGCCACCACTTGTGTCACATCGGTGTACTCGTGTAGTAGCAGCATAGCTGACATCTGACGTCTCCAGATGCGGTATTGTAAGAGCTGCGCCTTGAGAAAGGTGGAGGCCAGTTCCACTCCAATGTACCCACCCCATAGAACGAGACTATAAGTGTCACGGGTTAGTCAACAGATGTGCTCTTCTTTGGACCTCTGTACACGACTTTGTACAGAGGTATCTAGTTTTCCGAAGAGGAGGTTTCTTCGTCGGAAGACTCGTCCAGATCCGGGCTCACTTCCTCCACCTTCTTAACTGCTCTTGTAGAGCTTGCTGGGGGTCGTGCAGGGAGATAGAGACAGTTGGCTGATCCATGGCCCGAAGCGCCACAGCGGTGGCAGCGACCTTCCTGGCGGCGCTTATCGAGCTCCTCTTTAGAAACCCAGCGCGCCCTCTTTTGGCTGGAAGACGACGAAGAAGTATACTTTGATTGTTCTTGGGTACTCTTCGTATTCCCTTTGTTATTCCTACTCCAGGAATTTGGTCGCGCGGGTCGTGTATGAGTTGCCGTCCCTCTGCTCCTGCTAGACGCTAGGCTAGCCCCCATTAGCAGAAGGTCCTTTTTGTAATCGCTGAAAGAAGCGTACTCCTTCGTCGAAACCATCTTGTCCGCCAATTCCGCCGACAGTCCCTGTTCCACGTATGATATCTTTATCGTGTCGGGCCACTTGGAACCATTGGCCTCGAGAAAGATCAGCTCTGCATCGGCGACGTAGTCTGCCACCGAACGACGTCCCATCGACATGGACGCAGCCTTTTGGAGGGCACGTCGCGCCGCACTGGGGTCTGTAAACGTGGCCTCCAGGAAGGTGTAGAAGGCTTTGAGGGCCTTCTTCTCATCCTCCATGGAGTAATACTCTTCCATGTAGGGAGAGACCTTGCTTCTCGCCTTGCCGGTGAGACGACTGTAAGCATAGTGAATAAAGCCTCGGTCGCCGCCATGTAACTCTCCATCGTAGTTATGCTTTTCTTTAAGTTCCGTGAAGAAGGGCTTAAATTGGAAAGCATTTTTTCCGTCGTATTTCTCTACGTCCGGAAGGGAGGGGCGTTTGCGGCATTCGAGCTGGAGCTCCAGGCTTTCCACTTTGGCAAGGAGCCGAGTTACCACGTCATGGTCTGCATCTGTGCTGACACAGCGACAGACAAACCCTGCTTCAAGTAGGAGATCTTGACAAGGTCCGGCTATTTTGCGCCGTTGGCTTGAAGGAACAACAGTTCCATCTGGGCGACGTAGTCTTCAATGGAACGACTTCCCATTTTTGTAGTGCTCAGGCGTCCAGCCGCCTGCGATTCGGCCGTCGGGTCGGTGAAGGTTTCTTCAAGGAAGGCATAGAACCTCTCCAGTGCCTCTTCGCCGTTCTCGTTGGAATAGTACGACTCCATGTACGGGCCAACTCTGTCCCGTGCCTTGTCGGTAAGCCGGCTGTAGATGTAGGAGATAAACCCTCCTTCGCCGCCAAATGCCTCGCAGTCGTGCTTCTGCTTTGTTTTGATTTCAGCTATGAACATGCGAAAGCGCGTGTGGCTTTTTCCATCGAACTTTTTGACGTCGGGCATCCTCGCGCGTGGCCGCTTCTTAGTTGTGTCTCTTTCGGAGCGTTCCAGCTCCAGCGCCTCTACCTTGGCCAAAAGTCTTTCGACAATCTGCTCCATGTTAAACGAATCTGGTTCGTCGTTCGTTCTGATTCTTTCGAGGTCCGCTCGTCGTCTGCTCATCGTTGGGTTTCGTGTTCGTTGGTTGTCGTTTTCGTTGGTTGTCGTTTTCGTGGGTTGTCGTTTTCGTTGGTTATGGTTTTAATTTTTGTATAATGCACGTAGATGTCACGGGACAGACACAAGATGTTCTTTGTAGCAGGTTCGGGGATCAGAAGACGGGGAGGATCTGTTGATATTGGAGCCGACTGATCCAATTCTGGCCTTGGCACTAAGGAGGCGTGGGTGGGCGATGAGGAAGATTTCTTGTGCCCACCCATCTGCCGCAGCCAGCTTCCAGTTTGTATACGCACACGGGCGTTCCGATGCGTCTGGTTCAACGTGTACCAGGTTCGGAGGTTCAGAAGACGGGGAGGATCTGTTGATATTGGAGCCGACTGATCCAATTCTTGTTAGGGCTGAGCCTGCGAGAGGAGGACCCACAAAACTGACTGTTAGGGCTGAGCCTGCGAGGGGAGAACCCACAAAACTAACTACAGAGTCTGCCCCACTAAACTACTCTAAAACTTCTCACTCATTCGAGTCACTTAGATAGTTTCTATTACGGGTTGACACCGAGAATGGAAGGCGGTGAGGCAGGGCAGGAACACAGTGGGACCAGTAGATATAGTTCACCCCGCACACCATCATAGCCATCTAGTTAGACTCCTTTGATGTCCCATCGAACAATAAAGATTCTATACGTCTGTTAGCATTGCGCCTTCACCCGTAACAGTTTCTTTCTTTCCCTTTCCTCTTTAACGTTGAATCTCTGTTCTACATCTCCGAACCTGTTTTACATGAACAACTGTAAACCTAACCCGTGACAATTCTGGCCTTGGCGCCAGAGAGGCGTGGGTGGGCGATGAGGAAAGTTTCTTGTGCCCACCCATCTGCCGCAGCCAGCTTCCAGTTTGTATACGCACACGGGCGTTTCGATCCATCTGGTTGAACCCGTAGCAGGTTGTCACGGGTTAGACACAAGATGTTCTTTGTAGCTGGTTGGGAGTTCAGGATACGTGCATTGAGGGGAAAAGGAAGTCAACCCATCCAAAGTATCTGGATCTATGAGGGTTTTTATGGAATTAATATGTAGGGCTCGTACCCACTACATCTCCAGGCGCAGCCTTGACATCCACCACTGTCAAAATACACTGGGACAAACTTTCCATCAAGGCTCTGCGGATTTCCAGGTACGTCTCGTCCGCATTGTAGCCTTCTACCTGTTACGGGACTTGTAATTGCTACAAAGTTA
>NETT01000567.1:4396-14855 GCA_003449175.1 Ceratocystis smalleyi
CCCCTCCTATCATTAGTGCTGCCCAAATTATTCGCTTCCGAACCATTCATTGTCTATCTCGTTCCCTTTTTCATTTTCATTTTCCTTTTACTTTCTTCTCCTCTCCCTTAATTCCTCACCGGCCGTCCTTGTCCTTTATCTTCTATCTTCCTGTTTTTATCCTTTTTTTCGTCTTGTTTTCAGCGAGGAGTTTTAGGCACGTCTCATTTCTTTCATGCTATTTATCCATCTTTTCCTCATCGTGTCTCCATGAAGATATTTCTGACTCTGGCGTTTTCTTTTTCCACCCTCACTGGCCCTTCCCTTCTCTTTTCCCGGTTTATTTAGTGAACGCGGAATCTATTGGTATATATTCGGAAAGCCTTCCGTCGCTTTTACTGCCTCTCTCTCAAGCCCCTTTTGTTCCAACCCCTCTCCCCTACTGCTCTTTAGACTATAGATAGGCTAGACATCAATATCGCAAGAATATTTTCGCATGTACACACGCAGTGCTCAGCACCGAGCACTTCTCGGCCGGTTCGTGAGCTTTGAAGAAAAGGTCTCAATGAGATTGTAGTGATAAGCCCTCAAGCTTGCCCCAAAAAACATAAAGGATTAACAAGAAGAAAAAAAGCAGGGGCTCAGGTTAAGGGCGTGGGCCTACGGTTGAGACCAGGTTGAAAAACGTGCCGTGTTACTTGCGTTATGAGAATCCTTCTTTATTGATGCTACCCTTTGCCTTTGTCTTCTGGTCGCCGCTTTTCCCCCGACGCACCCCATTCCGCATTCTCCATTTTCGACCGCACGTGAGGCTCGTCACAAACAGGGCCCAAAGTTGTCCAGTATCATGTCCTGTCACACGACCTGCCCAAAGAGCGGATTTTAGCGGGTTAAGGTGCAAGAAAAAACCCTCAAGGATTCTCCAAAGTTTTGGTTGATAAGGGGAAGGTGTCCGCCCCTCTTCTCTCCCCGGCAGAGAGAAGAAGGATCGCTCATGGATCTAGATAAGATACGCACTCCTTCTTAGCTTGTTTAAGACAAAACAACTTGCCAAAGTCCGTTTACTAATACAGGGGAGAGGAACGACGAAACTCTAGATAAAAAGTACAGGAGGATTTTGTTCCTTCCTCTACTGATGTAGTCACGGGCCATTAAAGCCGCTCTATCTAGAGAAAGGGCGGCCAGATTAGGGCTAAGGCGCTGTTCTTTTTTTTCTAGTTTCCTGTTGGTCCTTTACGGGCGATACATTCCGCGTGGCTTGTTGTCAGACTTTCTCATTTATTCTCGGGGGCTTTTTTTTTTTCGTTTCTTGAGAGGTGAGCGAGTGTGTGTATAAAGTCTGGGCAATTACCTCATGCTTTCAAAGATTTCGTTTTTCGTTTGTTGTCATTGCTACCTTATGAAAATCTCTTCACTGTGATTTTCTGGACCCCTCTATCTGTTTCACGTATCTTCCTTTTTCGCTTTTTATTTTATTTTCATCTTTTCTTTCTCCCTTCCTCTTCCCACCAATACTCATCATATCTACTCCAACATGACCGCTCATTCTTCGGTCGACACCACTACCACTCGGTACTCGGATGCTCTCCAGGCGATCAAGGCCCGGAGAGCCGCTGCAAACCACCCCAAGGCTGGCATTGCTGCATACTCGGAGAGTGACTATTTCAAGGGCCCGGTATGATCACGCCTCTGGCTTATTCTCCCACCTATTCCAGTGCCCCATCATACTAACTAGTAGACTTCGCTTTTCAGCAAACCGGAAAGCCTCTGGCCAAGCGTTGGGACCGTAAGTTTCCCCTATAATGGCTGCATCTTTTCGCACAAATAATCATCGGTACTGGCTCTAATCTCTTCATCTAGACCACCTTAGTGCCGAGAGCAAGCACCGCCAGCCATGTATGCTTAAGAAGGCTGCCCAGCATCTAAAGAAACCTGACATCATTTCTCTAGGTGGCGGCCTCCCCTCAAGCGAATACTTCCCATTTTCTGAGATGAAGTTGCGCGTTAACATGCCAGATGCTTTCACCGAAACCGGCCCCTCATCTCAGACCACTATGGGAAAGCATGATATGTCTGTTCTCGATGCCGAGTACGATCTTGCCATAGCCCTCAACTACACCCAGGCTAATGGCAGCTTCCAGTTTATGCGCTGGATCACCGAGCACACCGAGCTCTTGTACAACCCCCCGTATGCTGATTGGGGCTGCTCAGAGACTATTGGTAGCACAAGCGCATTGGAAATCGCCCTGCGCATGCTTTGTGACAAAAGCCGCAGGGATACCGTTATTACTGAGGAGTTCAGCTTTGCTAGCGCTATCGAGACCATGACCCCTATGGGCTTGGCTATTGCCGGCGCCAAGGTTGACGGCGAAGGCTTGAATCCCGAGTCGCTGGACGAGATCCTAAGTAACTGGGATGAGCAAGTCCGTGGCTCGCGCAAGCCTCATGTTCTTTACACTGTCCCTTCGGGCCAGAACCCAACCGGTGCTACCCAAAGCCTAGAACGCCGCCTAGCCGTGTACTCTGTATGCCAGAAGCATGATGTGTTTATCCTTGAAGACGAGCCCTACTATTTCCTTCAAATGCCGCCATACAAGACAAAGGCCGAGCGCGATTCTAGTCCCACTTCTACCCCGTGGAGTCTGGATGCTTTCCTGTCTAGTCTGGTGCCTACGTTTGTTTCCATCGATATTGATGGCCGTGTGATGCGCATGGACTCTTTCTCCAAGGTTATTGCGCCTGGCTCACGCATGGGCTGGGTCACAGCTCCAGCGCAGATCATCGAACGATACATTCGCCACGCTGAAGTCGCTACCCAAGCTCCCAGCGGCTTCTCTCAGGCTGCGCTTTACAAGTTGCTGGATGAGACCTGGGGCCACGAGACTTATCTCAAGTGGCTTCAGCACATCCAGCACGAGTACACACATCGTCGCAACGTGCTCCTTGATGCTTGCGAGGAATTCATGCCTAAGAGCGTGGCTAGCTGGGTGCCGCCATCTGCTGGTATGTTCCTGTGGATTAAAGTTGACCATACGCAACACCCCGATACTGGGAAGCGCTCTCTGGAAGAAATTGAAGAGAGCATCTTCCTCGAATGTGTTGACAAGGGCGTGCTGGTGGCTAGTGGCTCTTGGTTCCACGCTGAAACACCCAAGCCGCTGCCTGGTCTGTACTTCCGCGCGACGTTTGCGGCAGCCAGCGAAGAGCGGATGTCGATGGCAGTGAAAAGGTTGAGCGAGGCTATCAAGAAGTCATTTAAGCTGTAAGTTTTTATTGTGTACGACACACGGTGGGAAAGATACCGCCATATACGAAAGATAGAGATTTCTTGTGTTTATTTTCCAGTTGCTTTTTGTGTTCCCTTCTTCTGTTTTGTGTTTTCTTTCAGCATCACAACGCAGCTCAGCATCACAACGCAGCTCAGCGGAACTTGCGCGTGAGACCAAGGTTTTTTTTTTCTCTTCCTTTTTCTTTTTTTCTTCTTCTATGCACGCACATATACATTTTGATATTTAGGCATAGTTTCAGTTACGCATGTATCATTATTGTTATTATTATTATTATTTGCACTCTTCTATCAAGCGAAAACTTGACTGCTTGTTCATGGGCCATCATAACGATTCGTTCATATCTTGCATGGAAAAACAGAAAAAGAGCAACAAAAAAGCCCCCCGAGAAATATCCAAGGGACGACAACGAGCCAACAGACTCATCCCAGCGATATCCCAAAACAACACCTTACTTTGCAGTTTTTCATTTATTTTTCGTCTTCATAAAATGCTAAATATACGCCCTGCCCAGGTCTCATCGTGACATCGGCCTTGAGCAACGGCTCGCCGCCGTCAATGTTATCCATATGGCTCTCCACGCGCGAAAAGCGCTGGAATAGCCGCACTAGCACATAAGACATTTCCACGATGGCGAAGCGCTGGCCCACACATACACGCGGCCCCGAATTGAAGGGGATATAGTTGTGGCTCTTGGGCTGCCATGTTTCCCAGCGCTCAGGTGCCCACACAGCCGAAGGGGGAGCACCTCCCGGACTTGCCGATGGAGGCGGCATGAGGCCGGGGTTACGTTGCATTATTAATGGGGAGTAGTTGATTATATGGCCCTTGAGCACAGCGAGCGGCTTGGAGCCGTCGGGGCCACCACCGCGAGGTAATGTGGTGTCGACGAGGGCCGTACGAAGGTTAAATGGCACGGCAGGGTACAACCTCATAGTCTCGTCAAGAATGTGGCGGAGGAAGGGCATGCGTGTGGCGATGTCGGCATGTGTCGGAATGGCGGACGGGCCGATGGTGGAGAGAATCTCCTGGCGGAGACGCGCAACACGTGCCGGGCACCGCGATAACTCGTACAGTGCAAAGGATAGCGTACCGGCTGTGGTATCGCGACCGGCAAGCAGCACTGAGATGATCTGATCGCGCAAAACAATGGGGTCGCGAGTGTACTCGGCTAATGCGTGCAGAAAGGTGTAGTTTTTGCTGTTCTTTTTGTCGTCGGCATGGGTGTCGCTTTGGGCTTCGCTAACTTTGGCTTCGCTGGTCCGTAGCAAGAGCGTCTGATCAATGAATCCCTGGATAAAGGAGTTGATTAACGCCATGTTGGCACGGAATTTGCGGCGGGGCAGAAGCCAGTTGATGCATGGCATGTGGCTGACAAGGTTCTGGTGCTGTTGGACTTGGTCAAAAGCTTGGGCAAAGTTGCTGTTGGGGGTTCTGAGGGGCGGGTCTGTTAGCATTGGCGAATTTGTGATTGGCAAGAAGGGCCTTGTGTGGCGTGTCAACGTACAGCACAGAGTTGACATTGGAACCAAACAAAAAGTCAGTGGTCACGTCTAGTGTTAGGCGAAAGAACAAGTCACTGATATCAAAGACTTTAGGGCGTGCAGCGTCTGGGATCCTATCGCTTCCTCGGTCCAGGCCCCCGGAGCCGTTGACGGCAACATCGCCATTGGCACAAGCTTCCAGGAAGGCCGGCATGTGTCTCTCAAAGATCCCCAAGTCTCCCACACGGTCCTTGACAAACTGGGTGCGGATCAGCTGTCGGGTGCGATGCCAAGTGGGTCCGTCAGTGGTAAAGATGCTGTCACCGAGGAAGTCTTTCCACTCGCTATGGAACTTGGGACCTTTGCCAAAATCGGAAAATTGGGATGACAGGACGGCATGGATGTTTTCTGGGTCAGTGGTGAGAATCATGCGGTAGCCCAAGATGCTAGTCTCAGCGGTGAGGCCAGAGACGTTTTTGAAGATTTTGGCCCAGGATGTCTGCGAGCGGTATTTTATGCTGGCATACACGCTGCGGGCAAGAAACGGAATGCCTATATTGGAGGTGAATCGTGTCAGTGGTTGTGTAAGAGAGACAGCCAAGCCGTGCTGTGCTGTGCTGTGGTTGTGGTTGTGGTTGTTTTCAAACCAAGTGCTGACGCAAAGACTTACCAAAGAACCACGAGCCTTCAAGGCTTTGACCCCGATGGCCAACACGGCGGATCGCAAGATTCTCTTTGACTCGAGACGCAAGCACCATGAGAACGAGGGTGGCGGCTATGCATAGCGATATGCTTCCAGCTGAAGCACTGTGCCAGCAGGCTTCGAGAAGGCCCATTCTTGCAATGATGATTTGTGTATGTGTGTGTGTGTGTCTAGTAGACGCGAATATGGGTATGCAAACATGCAGTTGATGAAGCCAAGTTCAATGTGTCAAGCAAAATATGAGAGAGACAGTGGGAAAAAACCAGGAAAACGTGAGATGCTAGCTTTATAAAAGTGACACGCCAGTCACACAGGAGGCCCGAGTGACGAGGGTCTTCAGTGGCAAAATGAGGCCATCAAGCTGGTCTAGGAGGGGATGGTGACTCTCTCTAAGTAAGCAATAACGGGTAAGGCAAGAGAGAACAAGAGAAAACGAAACAAAGGCTAGACTCCACAAGACCGGGCAACACGAGAGAGGCGCAGAGGCGTGCTTATATAAAGCCAAGCATATTTTATATTCTCCCCAGGGAAGATTCCTCCTTTTAAACGAGGGAAGTACTCGTCCTTTTCATCCTCATCCAACCTCACTCGGCAATTACGCCCAACGGTAACCAGGATAGAAACTCACCTCACCCAGTGCCCGCCATTCCATTTAGGCTTTTTCTGGCCTTATTGTCTAAAAAACAGCCTCCACTCGGTTACAAGCACTTACAAGTTCTTCCCCTCGTCTCCCATCTGCGTCACGATCTTGCTACAATAGGCAATAAACAACACCAACGTCTCACCGCCTTCGAAGGCCCAAGCTCAATAGCGGAATTCAGAGAAGAACCAGGACAACAGAGAGATTTTCTTTTGCGCATAGTACTGCCTTCTTTCATCTTCCTTTTCAGCTCAGAACTGCACCCGGCTCACTACAAGCCCAAATTGGAGTTACACTGCACGAGCTTATCGGACCAATCACAGAGCGCTATGTTCTCGTCGTGCTTATCTAGACGCAGGACCAGCAAGGGTTAGGGACTAGCTGTTTTGGGATAGTCAGCCCACGGTTATTCTGGTGAAATTTCCCATTACACTCAATGATTCCTGAAAAAGAAAAAGAAAAAGAAAAATATGATAAGGGAAAATGGAAGTAGCAGTCAATGTCTTAGGCCGTATGTTTCTCCGAGAGTCTGTCTTTTCCCAAGGAAGGAAGCGTCTGCTGACTTGGAATGGACCTGTCAAACTTGAAAATACAGCTTTCAACGCTTGAAGCAGCCCGTTATCCGGAGATAATGGCCAACAAGTCAGCATGCATATGCTTTGTGCTAAGCGACCCCAGCCCCAAATACTACTACAGGCTGTTTTGCTATACTGCATGCGTCGATCTAGGAGAGTGCAGGAATGCAGGAAGGCAGGAGGGCAAGAGGAGTAGCAGTCCAGCAGTCCAGCAGTCCAGCAGAGCAGTCCAGCAGTCGCTCCAAGAGTGCCAAACCCTCTGAAGCCCTCATTTCCTTTTCCTACACTCGTTTTCTCGCCCTGTCGCCCTCTCCGTTTCAGCGCCTCCAAGGTGAGTATAGACAGCCCTTGTGTCAATGCTGTTAAACGAACCCTGTCACCCCCACCCCCCCATGGAAATCTGGAATGACCTGTTTTTGCGCCAGAACCCCTGTCCGTTACAAGATTTATATTGGGCCTCAAGAGGCTCAGCATACATGTTGCTCTGTGATATTACTTGCTGTGGTGATTCTAGCCCCACTCGGATTAACACCGGGTGAATACTCAATATTGATACGTGGTGCACGAAGTTGTGAAGGGAAACAAAACCTCCTCATCAATTATTCGAGTAAAATACACTCATGTTACAACATTACTTGATGCAACTAACTGTCTGTACTCGCTGACTCTAGAACTTGCAATGAACCAACTACTGCGCTGCACGCACGCGACCAGGGGGCCAAACCCGAACCCTGCTGGTAGAAAGGGGAAGAGGAGATCGACCCCAAACTCTGCATGTAATACGCTGTTGAGAGGACACGAGACATCTATGCGAACAGTAAGTAGCCTTCGGCTCTAAGGGGGCTCGCAACCTTGCCAGAATGTGCTTATTATAACATGAGCATCAGATCAGTGCGTAAACATTCAAGTGCTCTCGCCCGGATGTATACTTGCCGCCACTGGGCCTGCTGGCAACGAGGCTTGAACCTGGACTTGTTTAACCTGTGCCAGACCAAGGGAACAACACACCCATAACACGATGTCCCAAGTCTCCCCACACTATCCCATTCCCTATTGTGTGTCTAATCGACGCCCCCTCTACTTCAGATCCCTCTTCTCTCCTATGTTTTTGCAGAATCTATCTTCGCCAGGATTCTTTCCTGCAGCCTAAGCATTCTCATGGGTGGCTGAAGTTCTTTGGTTTGCCCAGGTTCGGCAATTCCCATCTCATCACAGTGTCATCATGACTAGCCCAGATATGACAAGGAGCGTCCAGCCAGTGTTCTGTCGACTGTGCCTCGGTGCACCTCCAAATGGGTGACTGTGGTGGTCCAGGTGGTCCTGCAACATCCAGTCTTTGGGCAGCAGGCTCTCATAAAGTTCTTGGAGTCTGCTTCAACTAACGTCTCGCTGCAGTCGAAGCTATTGTCGTCATATCAGAAACTAGCAGGTTTTCTCTTGAGCCATCTGATAGACTTCCTCGCTGACTATGATTTCGCGGTGTCCTCGGATCCGAACAACCCCCCCCCAGTTGAGGTCCTGGATGCTTTAAATGCTGCAACTGCTTCCTCCTATGTCTGCTGAATGCGCTACCGTAGCCCCTCCCCTATGGTACACGGTCAAGCCGCCCCGAGTTTCCCCATTGCTAATGAGCGACTCATTTGAATACATGCAGACTTTGTCCTGCCATCCCTTGTTCAGCGGATCGGAGTGTGTCTAGGCAGTCCGCGTTTCGTCATAGAACGCCACCCCAAGGTTTTTGTTTGAGACGATTGGCGAAGCTAGCAAGCCTTGGGGTAAACTGCTCCCAACTTTCCTTTCTACTAGAAAGTCATCACGCCACTAATAAGTCACCTACCTACTGGTCAGAAACGAAGCTGCTCATTTGCAGAGGAGCTCTAGCCGTAGTTAGCTACTAGCTTCGTCTTCTTAGGGGCATTATAAGCAGAAGTGACAGCCAACGTGGTCTTCTGTGGTTTTATCGTCAGCGCCCAAATGAAGTTCGTAGCAGCCCTTCTCAAGACTGTTAATACATGTTTCTCTAGGGTGATATGGAACGCACCTACTTGCATCCATAGTCTTCTCGCTACTATTATCTCGCTATTTGCGACAGTTGTCGGCTTGGAAATCCCCGAGTCACATGCACAATCTAGACAGAGGCCGGAGAGGTTGATCATTACGCGGAAAGCTGCAATTGCTTTGACGTGACTGCAAATGCTAGATTGGCTACAGAGGGCGACTCCTTGCTTCAGAAGTACATGTTGCTGTCTTGCTCGTTGAGCAGGGCAGCGCCTTCTTTGCCCAACCAGTCATGACCGAGGGGAAAGCGTTTTTATTTGCTTATCCTGCCTGTCTCCTCTCATGTGTGTGAGCTTAGGTCACCGTCACTACAGTATATATCCCCTTGCTCTTGGTTGTTGTCTGGGCGCGCTTTAGCACAGCTCCCCGCAGAGCGTCCTTTGAGTTAGCCTTGTACATGTTGGCAAAACTTGGCCGTTGTCCTATCAACTTCACTATCACTATGGCTACACCTCAATTCCGGGACCAGTTTCTTTGCTAGATACTTGAAGGCCTCTCTTCGCTAAGGAGTTTCTTCGTAAATCTCCCTGTCAGTCTTGTAGCATTGCCCATCCATTCCCATAGGTGACTAAAGTCTTTCGATTTACCACACTTTGGCACTTGGCGCTTTGGTTATTGCACCTAGAGTGGTATTGTCCAATGCTGCCGTGTCTGGAGCGCGCTGCCATAAACTCTGGCGGCGGAGCCTTGGTGTAGCTCTTTCATCCAGTTCATATTGAATGGTTTTTTGGGAGTTCCGGCATTCCTCCAAGCTGGTTAGTCTTTGGGTAGTTGTCTGCCATCCAGTTCTTGAAATCAGCCCTAAATGCTTCGCCCTCCCAACGTCTTGCCGATGCCAGAGACGCCGTCCTCTCGAGAACCAGTATATCCACGCTCTTGCAGCCCGTTTTGCCTGGTTAGACTACTGCCTTATTTCCCAGGACTTCGCAGTACTCTGAAACCCAGCACGCCCTGTCTGTCGGGTTGTCCAGTGCTGGACTTTATGATCCGGCTTCCCTCCTTGCGAGAAGTGTCTAGTTCTGTCAGTTGATTCGCTTTGCTACCCCCAGGTTGTCCACGCACACACACACACACACACACACACGCGAATCCATACCTTCCGCCTGTGGTGGGACAGCTTCAGCTCCGATATTCACTGCTTTGAAGGCCGATTGCTTCCCTGTCTGCCACCTCTCTCTGTGTCTACCACATACACCGCTGTGCTAGAACTATTTCTCCATAGTGCACAGCCCAGCCAGCTCCAGTGCCACCGTCAGTGTTGTGCGAGTCATCTGAGTACACTCAGATTGTGTCCCGTGATTCCTAGTCGAACAGGTTTGGGTGGACTTTGGCCACCTCTTCCTTACTCAGTTTCTCTGTAAGCGGATCGGTTGGTCATTCCCTTCCTAGCAGAAGTTTGACAGAATCTCCGATCGTGAAAGTGAGCATTGCCTTTGCCTTGTCTATAACGCCATCCACTGTCGTCAGATATAGGGGTTAGTCTGTGTTACATGTGTATGGCCATAACCCACCCGCCTGAATCATTTCTTAGCAGATGATTTTGGGGCTTGATAAAGCTGCGAATCTATACAGGCTCTATTTGTTGGTCGTTTTATGGACTGGTATGGCTGTCTCTGACGGGCTGTATTGTGTTATTTTACGTCTACCTACTGTTATTTCGCAGTAATACGACGGCGTGTTCCGGACAGAAACTGCTGGTTGATGTCATCTTCCAGTAGCATCTGGGCGGTCAG
>NETT01000569.1:0-12547 GCA_003449175.1 Ceratocystis smalleyi
CCCCCCCCCCCCAAAGACTCTTTGAGCTTTGAAAGGCTTGAGGTTCTTGCTGATTTCTTGTCTGTCTCAAGATTCCGACGACCGTTCCGAGAACAGGCAAGCTTGCTCGCTGGAATTGGCATGAAAAGGGGGCAATTCTCACTAGCTGTTGGCTAGTTACGTTTTTGCCTGCTTTGAGGAAGCACTCATAGCTTAGCTTAGCCGCCGTAGCACTAATCATCCAAGTGCCACAACAGGCAGACTTAGCGGCCCTTTGGTCTATTTAGGCCCTCTAGAGGCCTATGAAGCTCTGGGGAGGCCGAAGCAAAAGGACTCCGGCTGAAAGACCTGAAAGTCTGTCAAGTCAAAAGGAAAGAAGAAAAAAAAATATGGCCAAAAGCCAAAGCCTTCTTCCTGCTCCCCCGCCAATCACAAGCTTCACTCGCAGTGCCCGTCTTGTTGTCAAGGGCCGTCAAGGGCCAACAAGAGAGCAGCAAAGAAGGACAGGCCAAGCAGGACAGGGGACAAGGAACAGGGGCTGGTGAGGGCAGAGCGGGCGGGCAGTCGAGAAGGACATGGGGGTAGACAAGCATACAAAGAGCAAGAGCAACAGGGCGATAGTAACAGAAATTGAATAATAATACAAGAAATAACACAAAGACATGCAAGGAAGCGCACAGGACAAGAGGCAGAAAAAGTAAAAGGAAAAAAGAAAAAGGTGCCGCCGAAGGCAGAGTGAAAAATAGAAACAGCAGGGTGAAAACGGAACCACGTTCGACCAGACGCTGCGAAAACCCTGCGAGGCCAAGGAATAAAGGGCATATGGCAAGGCAGAGCACGATAGCAACGAGCTGCCTCCCAGGCCTTCACCATGGCCGGTGTGTCTGATAGTAGCCGGCAAAGAGGATAGGAGCCTAGGGCCCTTTGCTCGCCATAGGTGAGTCGCAAGAAGAAGCTTTGGTGATATGGCAGAGAAAAGCCCAGTCATGGGAAACGAAACGAACGAAGCTCGCCAGCTCATAAGTGGGACCAACCGCCAAGAGAGAGACGACAGACAGAGAGAGCATAGCTTGATGCCCACCCATACTTCATTCCTGTACGCCTTCTTTTTCTCGGCCGTTTTAATTTCCCTTCATCCTTTACAAAGAGGATGGTAGAGGTGAAAGAAGGACAAAGGCTGAGCGGAAGAGAGCGTGATATAACGGGCACACATAGATTGAAAGAAGGATAAAATCGGGGCTACGTGCTTTCCTTCATCTCTCCCAGTCCTTGTGTCGGCGGTGTGTGTGTGTGTGCATATGTGTCCATGTGCTTTCTTTTGCTCTTCTTTTCCTTCTTTCCTTGGGGTCCCCCGCCCTCTCTTTCCGGGCCCTGGTCCCCAGAGCCTAGGGTCGGGACCGGGATCGTGAGGTTGTATCATAGGAAGAGACAAGGGAATGTGCTTCTTCTCTGCTTTTTTCTCTCATGGCTCTTTCCTCTTTATCAGACATCTGCTTTTTTTCTTCCAGGAGCTTGAGCTTGAGCTTTGACGAGCTGTAGTGAGGTGAAGTCAAAGTGAGGAGAGTCCAAAGCTTTATGTGTAGCCCCATCCATATCTTCTTCATCTTTTGGATTTTTCACACCTCGGCTCTTCATTGATTCCCCGTCCACGCAGCCAATAAGAGAGAGCCAAGATAAAGATAGAGAGAAGATAAAGACGGAGCATGGAGGCCTAGAACCAATAGATCCTCACCATGGGCATTGCTTCTTTTTTTTTTTTTCTTTCTTTTTTTCTGCAACGCTCAAGCTTTTGCTCATGGAGGGCCGAAAACATGTATTTTTTTTCTTCGCCTTTTTTTTCTTTTCTTTTTTTTTTCCCTCGCTAGTGCTGTGGCACTCGTTCGGCCGAACATCCTTTTCGGGAGGAACTCCAGATTCCTCTTCATTTTCCTTCACGTTTAGTCGATACCCAGCAAGGAATGGAATTATGCAGTCCAGGGGATGCTGAAAACGCAGGCTTCTGATGAAATTTTGCTCTTCTTTCTTTTTTCCTGCTTGCTGTTTTACTCGTCTTTGGCCCGGCTGCTGTGGGCTGCCCCGGCCGATAGCCTGCTTAGGGTTGGCTCTTGATTAGCGTGTCTCCACTCACAACTTCTGTTTCTTCCACCCGCCAAAGCCTTCAAAGCTCGGAGCTTATTTACATCTCTGCATTGCTTTGCCTTGCTTTGCCCGAAAATGCCTTCTTTTTATATAAACAAGGATCCTGACAAAGCGCGAGCTATAAGAATATACCTGCAGACTTATAGCTCTTGATACGTAACGGCCTTTTTCATTCTGCCACATGAACTTGATAACAGCTTAACAAAGCAGGTACACATGCAATGCAGACGGCATGCAGCAAGTAAAAGAGAGAAAACAAGGAGAAGAGAGGATAACGCGTGAGAGAAGCTTGGAGGAAGAAAACGAAAAGAAAATTTATCGTAAAATCTCCAAGCTTTTTTTTCTATTTCGTTCTCTGTGTCGCTGATTGGCTGTAACTTGACAGGACCCTGGGTCCTTGGCTGGATGCCCCACGATGACGATGTCGCGTTGGAAGAGACAGGGACAAAAAAGGCAGAGGGGCAATAAAAGCAGAAAAAAGCAACGAAAAATCCGGAGCATGGAGCTCTTTTTTTTTTTTTTTTTTGCTTCTGGCTTTGGCTGCCGCGGGTAGCAGGGTACAGAACCAGGGTGTCTGGAGGGCGGTGAAGGAAACAGAGCTTGCTTTTTGTTTCTTTTTTCTTTTTTCGTTTTTCTTGCTCTCTTCATTGATAGCTTGCATCAACCCAGGTCCCTCCTCCTAGCTCCCACTGCAGCGCAGACGGACTCTTCTGTGTCGTTGATGGTGTTTTAAAATTCCCTAGTCAAGTGATGAAGGACGAGACATTTATTTTTCCTTCTGTGCCGTGCACTGACGTAGAAGCGAAGAGACAATCGCCTCCATCTTGGGTTTTGGCGTTCCTTGGTGCTTATGTGAGGAAAGCCTTCTTGCTTCATCTTCTCCATCACCAAGTGCCGCCGAACAAGATGATAAGAACAAAGAGTAGCAAAAAGGCGTCATAGCTTTTGCTTTCATCTTCGGTCATACCCACTTCTCGACTCTTCCCTTTCACTCAGAAATTAGAGAAGAGAAAACAAGAAAAAAAAATCGATTGGCTCGTGATATTGCTTCATGGCTGTCTCCCATTCCACTCATCCCACGCGGCCCCCGAAGGCCGGGCCCTTTCCCTCTCTGCGAATAAAACATATTCAAAGTGTAGATATGCATAGATAAGCAGAGAACAAGGGCACATCAACAACACGCAGATGGGAAAAAGGAAAGGAAAACCCCCCTTTTCTCCCCGGCCTATTTTCCATTCTGAAAAACCTCTGTTGCGTATGCCATGACGTAATGGGCGGTTATTGCGAGAAGGGCACCAACTTCACTCCCAGCCCGCTTCACCTCCTAGAAATCCGTGTCCGTGCTACGCTTGTGCTGCTGCTATTCATCTGTCCGCTCTGCCACCCTAGCCCAAGCTCACACTGCACCTACCCATCACAGGAACTCCAAGAACTCTTGCCCCCCCACGACACCCCCAAGTCCACAATAGCTCACATTTGCACCGCAAGCTCTCTAAACCTTGGTGGTGCCTCCCACCCCATATTTATCCCCAAGCCGGCCCACTGTCGCCGTCGTCGCTGTTGCCACTACAGCCCCGGGCGAAGGCCTTCGTACATGGCACGATAAAAGATGCTCAAAGCGTGCGAGACTTCTACACAACAAAGGGCTGTGATCGTAGAGTTCTAGCCGTCCAAGCATTGCTCTTTGCTGCCTTTGTTTGCCTAAACTCCCCTTGTTGTCCACACTTTGTGTGTGCTTGGCATCTGTTCTTCATCGCATCTGTATATATTTTCTTGCCAAGTCCGCCATCGAGCGTCGTTGACATGCGTACATACACAAAGATGTTGTGTATACATGTACGTTTATGTACCCAAGAACGTACGTCTGCATATTCCTCGCCAGCACGTCACGTTACACGGGTATATTCGTACGTCTCTTTCCCCAGTCCTACTTGTGTGCCACACACAAGCAAGCCGACCTTCTCCTCTTGGAGTTGCTACGCTAGATTGCCATACATACAGGTGTGGTGACGCACAGCCTTCGTCACGCCAACTCCCGGTATTTAACTACTAAACCTCGCCGTAAGTCCACCTACCCGTAGGTATGGACATGTACTTGTGCTACTGAAGCGCTGGTTTTAGCACAAGTAAATGCTTCATTTATGGACGCACACATCGCATTCATAAAGACGTAACGTTTCCTGTAAGGCCTGCATTGGATGGCATGCGTATAAAAACCTTGCCTGTTCTCTATACACCCCAGGCTACACACGCCGTCTCCTCGTCATCTTCTATATCTCATTCCTTGCACTCAAATCCTCCTCATTGCCCGCATTTAATCCGCCCTCATCAACTAACTTCTGCCTCTACGCAGAGTTGGCATGTGCAAGAAAAATCATCAATGTATTTTTAGTATTAAGAAGGGTGCATGTAAAGAAACGCAAAATATGAGAGAGGAAAAAAAGGAGAAACAAGCGGAAATACATGCTATCGCTACTCGGCTCTGCTCGCAGATTAAAAAAGGCCAATATCAGTTCAAGTGAACCTTGACAGACTCCAAGTAGACTCTAACAGAGACCTCAACAAACTTCAGAGATGCCACAGCATGTGTCCCTCCTAGTAGACCTCTCTCATTTCATCTGGCGCAGAATCTCACCCAGGAAATCCTCAAAGCTGAGCGTAATATAGCCGTCCCGATCATCATCAAAGCGCTTAAACGCATCTGTCATGCGCTTCAACGAGATACACGCCTGGACAAATAAATCAAATGACATCATGCCGTTACGGCGTTTGTCGAACGAGTCGAAGAGCGTCTCGACAAAAGACGGCGACAGGCGGTAGCGGAAGGCAACAAGCGCGTTGCTAAATTCAGGGAGCGAAATAGTACCGCTACGGTCCGAGTCAAAGCGATCAAATAGTGTGCGCCATGAAGCTAAAAACGACCACAAGCCACAGAACTCACTGAAACCAATGGTGCCACTGCGGTCGCTGTCAAACATGCGAATCATCATGCGCACGGTTTGGGGATCAAACGAACTCCAGTCGCCATTAACCAGGGCAGCGCCTAGTTCTTTTTCTGATAGCTGGCCGGTTCCTAAAAGAGGGGTGTGAGAGTTAGAGCAAGCCTAGATAGTCACTATTGCTCGTTTTCGGGCCATTTTTTGGTCTGTCGATTCTCTTCACTTAGGACCGATAATACTTACCATCTTTATCGACGGCGCGGAACAACGGCAGCATAGTTGCGTCGGCACCCGGGGCATTGGTATCATTGGGAGACGTCGGGGGCCGATTTGCAGATGGTGTAGTGTTGGCAACTGGCCGAGGGCCAGTGGGCTGCGGCGGAGGAGACATGGTGTACTGGTCGCGTGATGGGTGGTGGCTGGGGTGCATAGGTGGCTGCTGGTTTTGCTGTGGTGGCTGTTGATACTGCTGGTGGGGGACTGATTGCTGGCGCTGCTGAGGGCGAGGAAGAGGAGGCGCGGGCTTCTGGTATGATGACGATGGGCCAGAGGAAGGCTGATGCGAGCCGCCCTTCTGTACGATTAGGAGGGCAAGGTTAGTTGGCCTATTTGTTTGAGGGCATCAAAGTGAGGGGAAAGCAAGATCACGGTGCTACTACACTAGTGTAATGGCGAGAGTGAAAAAGAGAAAAAGAGAAAAAAAAAGTGCAGGATTAGACGCATACCGGCTCAGGCTCAGCAAACCTGTAGCAATATGGGAAACAGTGTTAGCAGCGGAACTAAGGATCTTGCAGGCTGATTGGTTGGCTTGGACTCTGCTGCTCAAGGAGAGCTCTCTGTGCAATGGATATGGTCACAGCTCCCGGCAGCGGCATCCGGTAGCTACAAGCCTATCATTGCTGCGAGAGACGTGAAACAGTATTACGAAGGCAATATCTGCGGGAGGGGTTGTATGAGAAACTCGAGCCAGCTCCTCATTTCCTGATTTGGGGGTTGGGGGCTGATAGACATAGAGTGCACACGTACCTGGGAAGCTCATCGGGGTTAAAGGGCTTGTTGTAGGCCATTTTTAGCGGTTGGAGCTCGATCTAGGAGAGAAAAGAAGAGAGCGCAGGAGGGCGATGGTGTGGTGATGATGTTTGTATAAAGCGTAGTGTAAACGAGGCTGGCTGTGCCCTTTTGGAGGAGAGGGGAGGGGCCGGCGAGCAGAATTGGATTGATGATAGGAATATAGTTGTATAGATAGGTATGCAGTAGGTGAGAATGAAATATGGGAGTCTCCAATTGAATAAATACAAATAGGATTGAGATGGGTAAGAAGAGAAAAAGAAGGGGAAGAAAAGAAGAATGGCACATATGCCAACAATAAAAAGGAAGGACAAAGAACAGATGAAGAGAGGTACGGAGGATAGGATAACAGGCTGCTATTGTTTTGTCGTATACTGGTAGGGCAACAGTGGGGGGTGGGGCCGGGGGCCCTATTAAGTACTGTACTGAAACTACTACAAGCGGTTGTATTTTGCAATACCAGGATATCTCCAGAATGCGGCACCTACTATAGCCGCCCTGACATTGCAGGCTGCCCGCCTTACATAGCATCTTAGCTCCCCTGTAAACCGTGAAAACTGTCGTTTTCTACCAGGCAGAAAGATAAGCCAGCCCTGCAGCAGCCGCAGTAGCTGCGCAAGCCTTTAGTCAGGATTCACGGTTGGTTAGTCTCTACGCGTCTGCGTTGTTATTCTCGCTGAGAACCGGGCAACAAAGAAAGTTGTTGGGTGTTAGGCCTTTGCCGCTTCAAGGCTCAAGCTAGTCCTTAGCAGAGTGTCAAAGTACACTTGTTCTTGCTTTCAGGAGAAATAGTTGGGGGGGGGGGGAGAGGAGAAATAAAAGAAGACACCTTAGCCTTAATAGAACGTTTGAAGATAAACAGCCTTGGCCTCTTGAAGTTTTACGTTTTCACAAGTATCAAACAAAGCCTTCAGAAACGCCTCCTCCCTGTTTCAGTGCTCTACCCGCCTACAAAACAGCTGCTACACTCATTACACCTGCATGCATGTCCTTCTATTTTTTGCCTAAACTAGGGTATGATATCATACGCGTATTAGGGTCTCGTGTCGTTCCTCGCCCAGGTTGCGTTGCGCATCATACTCAAGACCGGATTATGCCGACGAGTGTGGGTTGTAGAATGCCTTTTTTGAGGTTGTTCTCTAGTTGGGCTCCCCCTCTTCCTCCTCCGCTCTAATTCGACCTCCATTGGCTATTGTTTACTTTGGCCTTGCTCTGAAACTGGTCTGCATGTTGCATGTCCTACCAAGCCCTGATTACGACTGTGTGACCTTGGCTATAGACGTAGAATGTTTCCTTTTCTTTGGGTTGGCATTGTCACAATGGAGCAGAGAATTACCTACGATCGATTGGGCTTGGGAGATAGAGGAAGACTAAGGAGGGAGGAGGGGCAATTTATGCATCTTGGTTTATCCCCCTGGCCCCGTTTAGGCTGCCTTCTCCTCATAGATATGTATCTTGGGTGAAAATAAAGGATCAAGTTTCTGGCCTTTATATCAATTTTTCCTCCATCGATTTTCTCTCTTCCTTTCTTTCTCTGTCTAACAACGCCGCTGTCCCATCCCACTCCCCCCCGCGTGGCATCAGCAAACCAACGGTAACGGGCCTCTCCTCCGCTCTTGTATTCGCCCTCCCCCTCATTTCCCTCCTTTGCCATGGCGCTTGTCTCGGAACTCGCTACCCATGGCTCCGAATTCTGGATTTTTGGTTACGGGTAAGCTCGCTTATAAATACCGGATCCGCCTTAGTTTGCCGTGCTTTACTTCTCCCTCTCCTCTCCTCTATCAACAATGCTGGAAAGGTGCTGCGCTCGTAGCTTGCTTCTTCATTGCGTTGTTGCTTGCGCAAACGTGTATCGTGGGGATGTTGTATACATGTGCCATTAGCTGATAATAGAATTGCCCCCGTGTGTTAGGAGCCTGATATGGAAGCCCCCGCCGCATTTCGGTATGTAGATGCTGTCACGTTGACCGCTGATCCATATCCATGCGGACTAATTCTCTTCGTCGCGCCCTTCCTAGACCGGCGTGTAGCTGGGTATGTCACCGGATATGTTCGCAGATTTTGGCAGGTATGCTTTTTTGTCTCTTGGTTCTGCATGACCCTGACCCCACCTCTCAACCAATTTGCTTTGTGGCCCGTTCTAACTAGCTTACGTAACAGGCGAGGTAAAACTGACGCTCTCGTTCCCATTCTCTAACTCTGTGTTGATCCATGACTCCCCTCCTAACATACAATCTTGTGCTAAGTGAGGACCACCGTGGCACACCCGAATCCCCGGGCCGCGTGGTAACCCTTATCGAACGGTCCCATTGGGCTCAACTGAATGACCCTTACCACCCCGCACCTGAACGTGTCTGGGGTGTCGCTTACCGCATCCGACCCGAGCGTGTTGCCGAAGTCAAAGAATACCTGGATATCCGTGAAATCAACGGCTACTCTGTGCATCACAAAATGTTTCAACCTGCATCTTCTGCTGCTGCCGCCGCCGCCGCTACCACTACGGACCACAGCAACCCCATAGCTAGTGACCCTATACGTGCTCTTGTTTACATCGGCACCCCGGATAACCAACAATTCACCGGTCCGCAGAACCCTCATGAACTGGCCCTTCATATTGCACAGAGCCATGGCCCCAGTGGCCAGAATAGTGAGTATCTGCTAGAGCTTAACGCAGCGCTGAAGGCGTTACATGCCGAGAGCAACGATGTGCACATTGAGGATCTTTCACAACGAGTCGCTAGGCTTCTCGTAAACGAGGCGGAAATAAAGGTAGGACAGGAGAGTAATAAGATGGAGTGCTAGAGCAGGGAGAGAAAAGGAAGAGAGCTAAGAGGGCATGCCCCAACGTTTGTCTGTTTCATTATGGGTATAGCATATACGCATAGTGCTGTCTGGGAAGCAGCAACACGTCTCTCTGGCCCCCTTGAGCAAAATCACATGACAACCAACATGCTTGCTGCCTGCTACATAAACTCATGTTAGTCTGATGACCCGCAAAACCAAAGTCTACCGAAATTCAGGCACGGTGGATATTGTGTTACCTCGGGAGTTTTGTTGATGAAGCTAAGTAAGACAACCAAAAGACAAGCAAGTCGCAAGATTCTGGTCCAGTTTTTGATCCTGAAATGAGCACTATATAGGAAAATCTCGGATTGTCACAAAGACGTGTTTGTTGTTTTTGGCAAACATCCAAATCGGTTGCTTACCATCCACTTATCTTTATCGTTTGTCGTTCCCCACAACTCGTTCGCCGCACATCGCTCTCCGCCTCCAAATGCTCTTCTCAATGCCTCTAACGCGAGCTAGTAACCTCCACGACTAGATCGGGGATGTTGGGGACCTTGTTGTCCGGAATGGTCAGGCTGATGTGGTTGTTGCTGAGGCACTTGGCTAGGGTCTGGATAGTACATGTTCGGTGCATAGTTGCCTGTTGGTTGGCACGTTAGTATCAACGAAACGAAGACTTGGTTCTCATATTTGCATCCGTAGTTAGCAAAACTAACCTTGTTGATTGCCTGCAAACTGGCCTTGGGGAGGATAACCACCACGGCTGTAGCCGGCCGGAGGGGTATAAACGTTCGGATGGGGATGCATCGGGTAGTTGGGTGGCATGCCGTACGGGGCCTGAGGAGCCCCATAGTTGCCACGGGGCGCACCATAGCCTGGTGCAGGGCTTCCTCGACTGCTGTAGCCACCGCGTGGGGGCCCGTTATCGGACGCTTTATCTACACGAATAGTGCGCCCGTCAAATCTACGATGCATTCGGTTAGGCTTACTCCAGCTTGCAATAAATGCTGCATTTTCTTTCTGGTACTGACTCGATATTGTTCATAGCATCGATGGCTTTTTGGGCGTCGGCTTCTTGCAAAAACCGCACGAAGCCAAAGCCTCTACTGCGTCCAGTATCGCGATCCTTGACAACAACCTGAAATGTGTGTTAGTCTTGGCATTGGCTAGGAGAAGAGTGCAGATGGGAGAGTGAATAAAAGGTATCAAGAAAGGTAATTTCAAGTAAACGTGATCATGAACGTGGCATGATGGATAAACTTGGTTAACAATAGTTTTAGTTGCACACAGCATTAGACAACATCAACTTACAGCTTCTTCGATAGGTCCAAACTCTCCAAACTTCTGAAGAACAGTGTTCTCCTGAGTGTGCCAAGCAAGGCCTCTAAAGAGAAAAGGGACGAAAGGTTAGCTGTCTTGTTTCTGGTACGGGAATTTGGAGTCTAGCTTGTTCTGCGGATCAACCAACGCGTGAATTTCACGCGCGAGTTAAAAGATCTATAGGGCTGACGAGAGACGAAAACATACCCAATGAAAACTTTTGCCATTATATCTGAAAGTTTGAATCAAAAATCAAAAAAAAAGAACAAACACGATGGTGGTTGAAGCTTGAAGTTTGGAAGTCTGGATTTGTCGTTTAATGGTAAGTTAGTCGTGTTATGGTTGAAATTTGCGGCCGTACTCTTTTTGAATTAAAAGGGAAAGGAGGTATTTGATTCTTCCTGTTGCATAGAATGCATAGGAAAGCCGGAAGTAACAGATGCCCAAGGGGAAGAGAGGGGGGGGTGTTCTGCTGGCTGAAAATCAGACGCCAGCCTAGACTCTATCTATGTACCCCACGACTGTTCCATTATGCGGCTCGCCGTCTGGCTGATTGCACTGCAATATTTGAATGGAGGGTAATGTGAGAGATGTGGCCTGGTCAGACCATCGAACCAGTAGGAAAGAAGACAGGTAAGGCAACCCGACATGTCTACCAGCCAACTGGCCATCTCTAACCGACAACCAAAAAGCTAACAGTCCGACAGACAATCAACCTATGAGGGAAGAGTGGAAAAGTGTGTCGAGACAGGCCAAGAGGGACAAAAAGGAAAGCACAATTCGGGGAGCCACAGTCGTCGGACATGAACTTAGTTTCAACAGTGTGTCTATTTCGGTTAAACTGCTCCAGCCTGCCCTCGGGTGCTATATGGATGTACCTATGCACTTCGATACAAGAGACTACACGCAGTTGAAAGAGGGTTATAGGAGAACCTGAACATATTTGTTGCTCGATCGGCTTGGCAGAGTGAGTAGAGCCGGGCAAACTGAAGAAGTAGCACTGCGTATGTGCCTACGCACTTCTTTTGTTTCTTTTTTTTTACCTTTGGCAAAAATTTTCCCTTGACGCACGGAGGGACGTGACGCAGGAAACCAGAAAGGCCTGACAACGCTTGTCGATAATGGCGGGGAAGGGAATACGAACACGGCAGCTGTTCACTAAAGCGCCAAACTAGATATGCGCTGCTGCTGCATATTTCTGCGGCGAGGGGTGCCAAGTACCCATTGCTGCTAGCTTACGCACGCACGGGACTTGCTAAAATCAAGTTACTGCAGGCTAGATGTAGCAGCGACGAAAGCAAAGGCAGCATACAGACAAAACTACCAGACATAGGGATGAGATCGGCACTTTGAGTCTGTACAGCCTCAACATGGCCGATTGTCCCTCTGTACATACCCCCAAGGCACATACTATGCCACGGAGAAAGACTGAGGGGCGAAAGGAAAGGAATATTTGCCTCTAGATGCAGGAATATCGAATGGGAAGGAAAAGCCACTGAGGTGATACAGGTTGGGCTGGAAAGGGAATCATAATCCGGAGACTAAGCCATGAAGAACAAGAGGTGCCGGGGGGCAGAGGGAAGAGGGAGGAGAAGGGGAAGAACCATAAAAGAACCTGCCGCAACATTTCCTGTTTATTTTTGGGGAAGAGTGGCTTGGGCTCGACGCTTCGGTATCACAAAATAGGAAAAGAGTCTACTTGGCCTAATTCTGGTTTGGTTATGAGGGGGGGGAGGGGTGTGGTGTGCACAAGATGCGAGAACGAACCTGGAGACTAGAATGGTCTTTAGAAACTCCAAAGACCGAAAGAAAAAAAGGGAACTCACAAGGAATAAGGAGTAAAAAAGAAATGGCGCAACAAAAATGCAGCTTCCTTGCGATTTACGTCCGGTGCAGGCCTATCCTTAGGTGTATCCGTTGTAGACAGTATCGAGATCGGGATGGGCTTAAGCCAAATAGGAGTCAAGCTCGGTTAAGGTTGGTTTGAGGAGTGGCTAAGAAGCTCTAAAGCAACGTAAAATAAAGGGCCGCGACGGAATCGTAGAAAAAGCGTTGGCCGAGATTATGTGGATATCTGAGTGAAGATTGTTGTGTTGTGTCTTTTAGACTGCGGCGGGGAATGCTTGTTCGCGGGGAAGGTAGCAAGCAAATGGAATATAGCAGCACGTATATGGAGCCAACCGAGCACGGCAAATATTGGAGCCTTGTGCTTTTCGGGTGTTTGGGGAGTAACTTGATGAAGAGTGAAGAGTTGTAAATGAGAGAAAAAGGAAATGGCAGCAGATTGAGGACGAGACAGGTCTGATATAAAGATT
>NETT01000570.1:0-14736 GCA_003449175.1 Ceratocystis smalleyi
AAAAAAAAATTAAAAAAAAAGGACTGAAAGACTGGGAGTGCATTTGAAGAAAACACTTATCAACGTGACATAAGGAGCATTGTTGCAGGCTTTACTTTAAATTCGGAGAAGAAAAATAAATGAAAGTGGCAATAAATCCGCATAGTATAATAAAGCAAAGAATCCCACAAGAGCTAAAGCAATTTGTCTATGGAGACACGGCGATGCTTGGGCATAAAACCAGTGGACGGCCATAAGCCATAGTGTTTCAGTTAAAGCATTTTGGGAGAGAANAGCACCGCAATTTTTTGAGAACTGTGATCTGTGGTGATGGGGAAAAAGAATGTGTGCCGGTTAGGGCCTAGGGCTTGGATGAAGGAGGAAAGGGCAGGAGCAGAGCAAGAAGGCAAGAGCAGGCAAGAGCAGGCAAGAAGGCAAGAGCAGGCAAGAAGGCAAGGCCAGACATGAAGGCAAGGCCAAGAGATGCACAGGTTGGCAAATGGGCAGGAACACAGTAGAGTGGGGTGGGGTGATACAGCAACGAAAGAAAAAATGGAAAGAGCGCCATCTCTACCAAGGAAAGACCAGTGGTAATCCAACCAACCATTGTGTACCTCAGGTTTCTCCTTGCCCCAAAAAGGAAAAAGATGATGTACTGTCGAGAACCTCTCACAGCCAGAAAGGCAATTGCATCATATGAGTCTGCGTCTATCCGGCTTGTCTCAATTCTGTTTAGCCTTGTGGCCGCAAACAAGCTAAAGGCAAGGTCGGATACAGATCCAAACAGACACCCTCCCCCCGCTGTCATCTCTTACACAACGTCATCTTAAGTTTGTAGTCAGGTTGCGATGGGCGCAAGCAAAGCCAGAGGCAGGGCATGCTGGGGAGAGCGACGCAATAGGGTGCAGGGAAGGAACAGCCGCGCAAGGAAGGAAGGAAGGATCGGAGTATGGGTAAACAGGGAAGAAGGGCCAGAAGGCCACAAAGGAAACAACGGCTTCTTTCCTCTCTTGATCGGGCCTGAGAAAAATGGCGACTTCCAAAATGAAAAGGCTGCAGCAAAGTCCAAAACAAAAAAAGAAACTACCCTCGACTGTTATCTGTTGATTGTGGCCACGTTCACCATCTCGTCGGCATACACACATCCGTATCGACGCGGGCATGCACGTAACTAGGTACACGCACATGCACACACATATATAGTGGTCATCTTATCGCATGTCGATAATGCACGCATGGCCACCCACCGTGCTCCCAGCCAGCCAAGGCCTGCTTGTCTCTGGAATCAACATGTGAAAAACATCCAAAACGAAGGCAATGCCGCATCCGTGCAGCCCCCAGTCCAGATCAAATCCAGCCCAGCCCAGGCTACGCTACGGATAAGTCAGCTTACACACATGCATACCACTGCACCGTGCTCTTTTTGAAGCAGCCCTCGACCACTCACCATGCTGTCCTAGCCTCCCACTCACACAAAAGAGCCGTGGAAAATCTGCCACCGCAAGTTGCTGTGCCGTTGTATTATCGTTACATGCCTCAGCACCGATTTCCGGCAGACCACCTCGGATCTCCATTCCCACACATGCCAGGTGTGGGCTGGTTTGAGCTAGAGAAACAGGCGACTCCGTGCTCTGTTATAGCAAGATAAGCTATGAGTTTAAATCTTAGCCCAATCCCGTCGCTCTACAGTGGATGGCACTGTGTGACATAGGGCTTGACACGAAAGGAGGTGTCCGTGAACCTCCATTGGGCTTCTATAGCCCTAGCAGCCGCTATCCTCCTGCTGTTATGCGCTGCTTTCCAGCTCGGCTTTTTACCATGGTTTCGGCCGATCACACGTTCCCTGGACAGCTGCCGTCTTCGTTGATTCATGTCCGTCATGTGCCGTTCAGTGCAGTGCCCGACGACAGCTGTTGTTCTTTGTTTTTTTTCGCATCAGGAAAGCGGAAAGCAAAAGTGAGACTGTGATTCGGCCGGTGATGTCATACAGGCACGTCACAGCCCATACCCAGGAAGACCACTTCCCAGGACAAGTGCCGGGAGAGCATGCAATGTAGCATTTTCCTAGTTCTATAAGCGAGACATCCAGGCTCTAGGCCTCGTTGGGGCACGTTTATTCCTCCTATTTTGTCTTATTGGTCTGTCTGCTCCTCCTATCTCACACCTCCTTTTGTATTTTGCATTACATGTACGCAAGTACACAGGTGTATTCAAGCCCAGGTCCCCATCATTAAGCTACAAATTCCCGCTCAGGCTTTGATAAGACAAGAGCGAGTAATAGTCGGCGCATAGCACAAGGGGGACCCTGGATCCTAGCTGGCAAGAGCAAGAAACAGGCCAGCCAGAAACCCAAGGTTCAATGGCGTTTAGACAGCTGCCAAAAGGCCTGTCCTTGTTAGCTCGAGCAGCCCTAAGCCCTATCCATGCTGTCGTCATGGCAGGCTCGCACTATGGCACGATTAGCCCTTTGGCTGGGTGGCGGATTCCCTTGATGCTTTGTCAGGAAAGACAGAAGCGCAGGAGCGCCCCGATTAGAGCCGCGGACGCCCCGATTAGAGCCGCGGACGCCCCGATTAGAGCCGCGGACGCCCTGATTAGAGCCGCGACTAGCCTTACTAGATCCGACACAAGCCATCTAGTTGTAGTACAGGAGATAGGGTTAGTTGCTAAGCCCGGTTTCAGGGTTTGTGATACTTCGATCGCACCATGTTCAACGTCCTTGGTACAGTGTTCTTATGTGGCTGCTGGAATAAAGAAAACGAACAGATAATAACAAAACAAAGAAAAAGCAGACAGTGCAGGTACTAGATCCATGCAGTACCAGCAGCTAGAGTTATGCCCCAAAACCAAAAAAAAAAAAAGAAAAGACAAAAAAAACGCCTATCGCAAGCACACAGTCCCCAAGCAGTAGTCCTCGCTAATCATTTCAGAACAAGAGCTTCTCCAGAGAGTAAGTTCTCGTGCCCTTGCTGAGCAGATGCTCCAGCTCGCGATGTGTTCTCTGCATGATTTCGCCGCCCTTGCCAACCTTCCAGCCAGGCTCAATGTCAGCCCAGCTACTGCCCAGGGGCAACATAGCCGCCTCACCCACAGCACCACTACCCACTTCGACCACCGCGGTTGCCTTGCGTAAGCCGCCACGTTCTGCAGCCCGCTTTTCTTCTATTTGGGCGGCACGAGCAGTGCCCCGGGCATGGCGGACAGCACCGCCAACTAAGCCCTCGAGAACGACACACTCCTCCAGCCCCTGCAGGGCAGCAGAGACCTCGAGCTTCAGAGCAGACAGGAAGTCTCCAAGCTCCAGGGCCTGACTAGGCAACGGCGATGGGGCGGCCACAGAGAGGCTATCATGAACCATCCAGCCAAGCATGCCAACCGCATCGATACAGCGGGAAAGAAGATCGGCAATAAGCGTGATACTGCCATCAGGCGCAGCATTGGCATCAATATCGGCGTCGGGACCGACATCAACTCCGCCCGTTTCCTGGTCGTTGTCAGACGCGCACATAGTGTCACTCTGGCCCTGGTAACGTGTGGTCCAGGCGCCACGTACCAGCTCGCCACGCAATACGTAGATTAGTGAAAGCACCTCATGTGGCTGAAGTGTGGCACGCAACGCCGTGACAGTGGCAGAGGCTGACTGGGCAGCCAGCTTGGCAAAAGCCACAGTCAGAGCACGTGCACGTATCGAGGTCTCATCGCTGAGGTAGTACTCAGTAGTCTGCAGCTCGCGCTCCAGCTGGTCTAGCTCCATGGAAATATCGATGCTAGTATCAGGAGATCTAGAGTAGGCCGCGGCGGCCTTGGTGGCTGGCGTAGGAGGCTCGAAAGAAGACGAGCTGCTGGCCTCAAGGGATTTGGTGCTGCTGGATTCCTCGGGCACGAAGCCCAGACTACGCAGAATCACCAGGATGGCAGTAAGCAGCTCAACGGCTGTCAGCTTGTTAGATATAAGATAGCTATGCAGCAGGTCCATGCCGGGGTCTAGCTCAACCAGGCGGAGTACAGAGCCGCGGGCCAGGTGGGCATCCGGTACATCGACATTCTCCAGGCTCTCACGGAAGGCAGCACGCAAGTTGCGCAGGGTAAAGTGGCCGGCCATGGTCAGGTACATGATCAGATTGCTAGTAGGCAGAGCCACGCGCAGTTCCGGAAGGCGCTCTTCCTCGCCGTTGGCTGAGCTCTCTACGGAAGGCTCATCCAGAGCAAAGGCGCGGCTCAGGGCATAGAGCACCCAGCGGCGATCGGCCAAAGGATAGGTCTCCTTCTCCTTACACTCCAGGTCCCAGCTGCCATCGGCGCCGACGGCGAGGCCAAAGCAAGGAGCAAGAAGACGGTCAAAGGCCGCGATATCGCCGCTAGCGAGTGCCTTGTCGGCGGAATCCATGGCCCCGCGCATTTCGGCCATGTACTCGGCAGTCATGGTGCCGGGAAGAGGGGCAGTGAAAATGTCGGCCGTCTCGTCCTCCCCAGTGCGCGCGCGCTTTTTCAACGGGTCACGGGGTCCTCCACGGCCAATACTGTCAATGAGAAGACCCTCGGCCTGGCGCTTCTTGGCACCAAAGCGCGGCTGCTCAACGGGCAAGGCAACCAGAAGGCTGCCCACTAGGCCGACAACAAGATCCAGCTTTTTGAAGTTGGCGAGCATGTCGAAGCGCTGGGTTTCGCCCTTTAGCGGCTTCTTCAACGTGGCCAGGTCAAGAGACATAAGCGCCTGGACAGACCCGAAGCTGGGATTGCACACGGCAACGTCGGTAGCCGAAGTGGCGATGATGGAGTGGTTGGTCAGACGCAGGATGCTGGTGGCCGCCTCGCGGTACATGGCGGCAGCAATGTGGGGAAGGGCGCGCGAGACGTCGTAGACGTAGATGTAGTCGCCACTAAGCATAGTGAGGCTCCCCGAAGGAACGTGTAGGCGGAATTGGCGATCGGCTGATGCGGGCAGCTTCTCGGGGTCTGGAAGACTAGCCATGTGCAGACGTACCAGCGCCGGGACGGTGGCGTCCGCATCGGTGGCAGAGGCAGAGGCAGTGGGGTTCACAGCAAAGGCACATAGCAGGCGCTCTGAAACATCGCCACGCGTAACACATGCGACAAAGATAACAACGTCAGCACGAGCCTTCTGGTCCTTGGTCACAGCCCGCGAAAAGGCAGACGACACTATGTCCGAGTTGCCCTCAAAAAGGCCGTCCACCACATCGCCAGCAGGCACAACTGCAGCATGTTCAATGCTGAGTGCGGAGAACTTGGTCACCTCGTCCTGCGACAAGCTGTTTCCTGACTGCTGCCATCTGAGGGACAGGTCTTCGGGGCTGAAGCACAATAGATGGCCGTTCTTGCACACAGCCACCAGATTTCCATCAAAGCGGCCGTTGGCAACAGAAGTAAGCACGGTTGAGGTCTCCAGAAGAATGATAGGCGAGGCCGAGGGGACAGTTACAAACAGCGACTCGGATGTGGCCTTGCCATTGGCGTCGACCGAGTCCTTGAAGACGGTGATGCGTTGTTTGGGCTTCCCCTTGGCACTGGTAGAAGCACGAGTAGCAGCGTAAGTATAGCGAACAGTTCCGTGAGGCTTTGCCAGGCGCATGCGCAGGGAAATGGGGGCGCAGGAGAAGCTCTGCTCCGGCGGAATTGGGTGGGAAGTGATGAGGCTAGAGTTGGCAATCTAGGGGGAAGGAGGGAGGGAGGAGGTTAGTAGAGTAGTACAGCAGAGGGGCGAGAAACGGGGACAAGAAACAACGGCGACGAAAGCGGCGCAAGACACAAGGGCGAGCCACCGAAAGCGCCCGCAGTGGCTCTGGACCGTAGCAAGTGGCAAGTCCCTGGGGCAGACTACTTACATCGTACAAGTTGACGCTCTCGCCGTCAATGGCAGCAATCAATTCAGTGCGCTTTTTGCGTGGTTGGTCGAGCTGGTGGCCGAAGACCTCGCCGACAAAGAACTTGCCAGTCTGTGGATTGAAAGGCCGCGGCAACGAAGCCAGCACATACGGCTTTCGTATCCGGTAGTTGGTGGACATTGTGGGAAGCACGGCGAGGACAATCAGGGAAAGCGAGGTGAAGCGGCGATGGAGCAGCGGGAGGAGGGGGGACCAGGCAAAGGCAGCTCGGTGTCGAAAGTACAACAGTCGGGGGGAAGGGTAACAAGCTCAAGGGCAGCAGCACAACAAAGAACGCTCACGGCAGGCAAAAGTCACAACAGATTCAAAGCAACAAAGTGCGTTGCTTGCGCCCAGCAAAAAGTCGAGTCGTCGAAGCCGCAAAAAATTCCGCCCAGGGAAAAATAATTTTTAGCGGCAGAATCCTGCTGACTAAGGCGTCCTAGAGGGGCGCAAAGGCGGTGTGAGGCGCCCAAAGCCTCCTTGTGCGACAACGAGGACATGCCTGCCGAAGCAATTAACACGGACACAGACGCGTGCTTGCTCTAAGTAGAGACGCGACTGGCGTTTTTGGCAGTTGCTCAGGACAACTCTGGGAGACCGGGTAAACAACAGGAACAACAACAAGTATCACAAGATCCAGCACAAGAGGCAACTACCACGATAAATATATTCAAATCAAATCAGAGGCAACTACCAAAAGCAGTCTTGCCCGATTGGTCAGACGGACGCGATTAAATATTGATTTGATGGTTGATATTTGCTATTTTATTATTTATTATTTATTCCGCGACTTTTTATTGTTTTATTTTATTTTGTTGCCTCCTGTCAACATCATCACACCACTGACTGCACTGCCGCTATCGTCAAGCGTGCCTAGTGCCGTGCCGTGCCGAGTCTGATCGCGCTTTTGTTTCATTCGTTGTTTGCGTCTTCCTTGCTGCCCTCCTTCTTGACAGCGACCATCATGCTTGCTTGAGCTCCTGTTTCCCTACTCGCCATTCCACATACCTGCCCCGAAGCACCAACGACCCAAGCTCACCCCCCCGTCAAGTACAGAGCCTGCCTCGTAACCCGCTCACCCTCACGCCCGCTCCTCTCGCTATGAGTCCTGCCGACTCCGAGCCCGGCCGGGCCAGCACAACTGCCGCCTCCACCGGCAAGATGCACCCTTTTTTCAAGGCTTCCCGGCCCGCCTCTGAACGGGCGTCGTCGCCGCTAGCCCACGACCTCTCGGACTCGAGCCAAACCGGGTCTCGCAAGAAGCGAAAAACCACGGGCACCAAAGACCTCGGCCCCCACAAACGCAAAAACACCCTCGAAGGCCCGCTTCTCAGCCTTCTCAAGCCACAGCCGCCGCCGCCTGCCGGAAAGGAGCCCAATGGGCTCGAGACCCCGCCGGCTCTCGACGAGGAGGGACTGGAAGACGCCGAGGGCGAGATCGACGACGAGAATCCCGGCTTTTTCCCCGGACTACAGCCGCAGGCCACCGCCCGGACGCCGTCGTATTCCCCGTCCAGCTCCAGCACGCAGGGCGAACCTCTTGGGCTAGCCCCAGCTTCCTGTGCTGCGGCTGCTGGCGAGCCCGGGAAGCCTCCCAAGATTCTCAAGTTCAACATGAAGACCGGCACCCTAGGATCGCCACCAAAACCAAGGCCCAAGAAATCCGACCCTTCAGAAGTAGCCAAGCCAGCTCGAGGACGACCCCGGAAGACCCCGAAACAGCGCATCGTCACTTTGCGCTACGGCACCGATGCGGCCGACCGACGGCGAATCAGCTCCCTCATAGAACAAATCTTGTCCCGGCCCCAACAGCCAGGCCCGTCTGCGTCTGAGCGTGCCACGTCCCCCCCCGTGCCATCTCCATGTCAAGCCGCCACTGCCGCCCCCATATCAACCGCTCCTACTGCGGCTGTTGTGCCAAACAATCCAACGCCGGCCCAAACAAACAGGTCCACGCATCCGTTTTTCACAAAGGGTGCCACTACAGCACCGGCCGCCGCCGCCGCCGCATCTCTTGTGGCAACGAAGAAATCAACCCTATCACTGTCTACACCCTGCTCTCCAAGACAGAAATCGCATCCCCCTGCCTCGTTTGGCGGTGGTCCCTCTTTCGGAACAAGGACCAAGGGCATGAAGGTGCCTGGGGCGCAGTACCCGTTGTTTCCGCCCCAAGACATGGTGCATGTCCGCTGCCTTGGCCCTTCCAGTCTGTCCCTGCACCCGGAAAGCTCGCGCGCACCCACTGCCATTTCCTTGCCATTGCGCAAAGCCAAGCAGCAAGCTACCACGGTGCCGGACGCCGAGTCCCTGATCACGTGTCTCCAATCGGAGCTGGGCATCAAGGACATCATTGGTGCTCTTTGTCGGCTCAGCGACGATTTCGCCCCAGCGCCCCCGTCGCTTAGAGTACCCAAGAGACATGTGGAGAGCGGACGGCAAGTCCAGGCCCGGATAAGACGGCAAATACAGACTCCACTCCCGGGCTCTGCGCCCATTGCAGACGACAGCGGGTCGTCCAGCGACGACGATCTTGCGGTGGTTTCCCGCTTCCGCCTACAACAGCGCCAGAAACGCCAAAAGCCAGGCGCCCCCCACCCCTATATCGCGCGCCTCTACAGCCAGCTTGCTGATGGCCTCTCAGCCTACGACAGATGCACGTGTGAGTCGGTCAGCTGGGCACAGAAATACGCACCTCAAACAGCAGCCCAGGTCCTGCAGTCTGGTCGCGAGGCATTGCTGCTCAAGGAGTGGCTCGAAGCGCTCAAAGTCAACGCTGTGCACACCGCGAGCGCAGACCCCAAGCCCAAGGGCAAGGGCCCCAAGAAGCGCGGCAAAAAGAAAAAAGGCAAACTGGACGGCTTCGTTGTCGATGAGCACAGCGATGACGACGACGGCGGCGGCGGCGGCGTGTATTCGCCGTGCGAAGAAGACTCGGACGATGATGTCTTGGCCGAGTGGGCTCCCGATGTTCTGGGCACCAAGCGCAGTGTAGCTCGCACCGTGGCTGGCCGCCTCAGAAATGCCATCGTTCTCAGCGGAAGCCACGGCGTAGGCAAGACGGCCGCAGTGTATGCAGCGGCCAGGGAGCTGGGCTTTGAGGTGTTCGAAATCAACGCAGCTAGTCGCCGGGCTGGCAAGGACATTCTCGAGAAGGTTGGCGATATGACGCGCAACCATCTGGTGCAGCGCCAGGCTGGCGAGACGGGAGAGGCTTCTTCTTCTTCTTCGGCAAGCAAGTTTACAGCAATGGCGTCGTTCTTTGGGAAAAAGGCTGCCAATGTGAAGGACGGCGAGAGCACGCGAGACAGGAAGGACAAGGAGCCCGCCGCACAAAAACAATCTCTTATCCTGATTGAGGAGGCCGACCTTCTCTACGACGAAGACAAGAACTTCTGGGCCACTCTCGTCACCCTCATGTCCCAAGCTAAGCGCCCCTTTGTCATCACATGCAACGACGAAACCCTGCTTCCCCTCCATACCCTTCCTCTACACGCCATTTTCCGGCTCCGCACTCCGCCACGAGAGGCTTCCCTCGATGCTCTGGTTCTCATTGCCGCCTGTGAGGGACATGTCCTCCACCGCCAGGCCATCGACGAGCTTTGGGCCAGCAGAGGAGGAGATTTGCGGGCTGCACTAGCCGACCTGCAGTTCTGGTGCCAGTTCGGCGTTGGAGATGTCAAGGGCGGCTTTGACTGGCTGCTCACGCGATGGCCTGCGGGCAGCGACGTCAATGAGCACGGAGAGACATTGCGGGTTGTGAGCGAGGGCGTCTACGAGGGTGGCATGGGCTGGCTGAGCCGCGATTCGCTAACACAAAGGCCAGAGAATCCCGAGGCGGCAGTACAGTGCTGGGAGGATTTTGGGATTGATTTGTATGATTGGCGTAGTGGCGCCAAAGCCAGCTCAGGGCCCTTGCAACCCGTGGACGACGGGGAGAACCCATTGGCAGCCCTGGCGGCCTTTTCAGACTCGGCAGATAGCATGAGCCTAGCGGATGTCGTCTCGATGGCATCCTATGCAGAGACAAACCAGGTATGTGCAACTCTCTCCCTCCCCGTTTCTGTGCACGCACGCCCGCCATACCGCAATACTGACACGCATCCTCACAGGTCCGCATTGACCCCACAATCCCCGAGATGCCCCTCAAACGCCGAGAGGACTTTATTCTAGGGCGCACTCTTCTTGAGGCCGATCCCGTATTACATTACTCTACTCTGACATTAGCCATACCAGCACACATCAAGGCTTTTGCTCAACAACAACAAAGACCATCGTCAGACACCGGCCGATGTCCTGCAGCAGCAGATCCCACGCTCAAGCTCAAAGATATCTTATCTGCCCCCGCCCCGCCTCCAGCCATACGTCGACCCGACTATTCTGCCGCGTTTGACCCCATTGCGGCCAGTAGTGTGTTTGTCTGGGCTGCCCATGTTGACCCCTCAGTCTTCGACCGCCCCATGCGGCTCATAGCCGTAGACGTAGCCCCATACGTGCGGTCTATTGTGTACTATGACATGCAGCGCCGGGCCCGGAACCTCTCCTGCTCACCCGCCCCCGATGGTGCCGACCGGCCGGCCAAGAAACTACGGGCCACGCGGGCGGCACTCAGTGCGATGGATGGGGGGCACCGGGCCAGCATGCGGGTACAAGACTACTTTGCCGCATGCTCGGGCGTCGACAACGCCGCCGTGCTTGCCACCGCCGGTGCCTCATGGCCAGCGCTCGCCTATGGCCAGTACCAATGTGCCGTTGCCTCCCACGCCGCCTGGTTTGCCACTGAGATGGAGCGGCTGCGTATTGCCAACGAGGAGCGCCTACAAAAAGAAGCCCGTGCACGCGCAGAGCAGGAGGCGCAAGCCGCCCAAGTTCGCCGACAGATGGAACTCCAGATGCAGCACCAGTTTGCGCAGAACCCGGCCGGCATGGTCATGCAAGTGCAGCCGTTCGTTCCACCCTCGGGGGTCCCGAGCATTGTGCAGAGACAGGAGGGCTATCTGGTGCATGGAGGAAACCCCCATATGCTGCTGCAGCAACAAGTCGGCGTGCAGGCCATTCCCGCGTACCAGTACCCCGCGCAGCCGGCAAACTTGCAAGCGCCGCCGCTGCAGCAGCAATTCCCGGGCCCTGTGCCCACTTACCACGCCACTGCGGGCTTTGGCGGCAACGCCCAGCACCAGCAGGTGATGCCGGTTCCGGGCGTTTACCAACAGCAGCCTGGTGCCCAGCTTCCGTACCACGAGGTGCAGCCTGCTGTTATGGGATCCGCAGGCCCTCCAGCCTCTGGCCTTGCCGCACCAGCAGATGCCCTGGTGCAGAAGCCTGGCGATGGTGGGCTGGCGGTGGACCCAGCTCTCTTCAGCAGCTTCAGTAATGATACCGAAATGATAGGATAAACATGGGTGTAGATAGCTAGACGAACGAATATACCATGAATTTTGTTATATATACATGCATGTATGCAGCTACGGCGACAGCGACGGCGACGGCGACAGCGTCAGCGTCAGCTACCCACCATCCAGAGCAGAAATAGGAGTGTTTATGTTGTTGTATTGGATATATATGAAGGATACTCGGGGTCACCAAATCATTTCGGAGCACTAGAAGTAGGGCAAATCAAGAGATGCCCTGCGGGCACATCGGCCCCGCGGGCACTAGGGCAGCCATCCCGTCCGTCCCTGGCATCGATCGTCGCATGCCTTCTCACACCAAACTTGGCCTTTTTCTTCTTGTCACAGTCCCTTGCGCCACAGTTCATGCCAGCCAGCAAGGAATTGCTGCATGACATTCCAAGCTGATCAATGCACACACCCACACCCACCAGCGCCCCTCTACAAGGGAGTCTAGTCTAGGCTCAATGGAAAGCCAGAAAAGAAAGAAAAGCAAACAAAAACAAAACAACAAAACAGAGAAATGTCATCCCAGATCCCAGAAACGCGACTCTGTGGACGCAGGCCAAAACGTGCCCAGATATTAAACGTTATAAAGAGAAGAAAAGAAAGGCCCGCCGCTGACATAAGCATAGCATGCAATTATCCATCCCAAGAAAAACAGAAACAAGATAGAACAGAACGGCAGCGCGCTCTATTCCAAGGCCAACTGAGCGCCGACACTTTGCTCAGTACCGCTGCGAATAGCGTGCATTTGGTGATGGCACGTACGAGTCATGGCCGTTAGGGCTGTACGGGTCATCATGGTAGATAGTTTGACGCCGCTCATCTTCAGGCAGCAGCTCCTTGACCTCCCAGTTGTTCATGCGCGTGCCAACAGAGAACTCGAGATCCTCGCGTGTAATGGAGTCCCAGTATTTATAAATCATCATCACCGCTAGCAGGTTGCAGATAGTGGCTATGCATAGGCCGTCAACGTAGTGGCTCAGGGCATCGCAAATATCCTCGCTGAAGACGTACATGGTGACCTGACCGACTGCGAAGAAGAACACGCCGAAAATGATGTCGCCCAGGGGCCACCGGTCCTGCAGAGTACCGGCAACCAGCATCACCTGCATGACAACGTAGATGACCAGCTGGACGCCGTTCAGAATCACCATAACAATAAACAGAGCAGTAGTCTTGGTAGGCGCCAGGCTGGACCAGGACTTAAATGTCGCGATGGCAACCAGAAATGTGACGGTGAACGATATCAGAGAGCACAATCGCAGAAGCCACACAGATAGCGGGGTGCCGTCTTCGTAGAGCTGAAAACCAACGAAGCCATTGATGAAGAGCGCAGTGATGGTCGCTGAGGAGAGGCCGAGTTGCAGGGCAGCGAACCATGGGTATGATGCCGAGTAGGGCGGGACTACGCCAGCGTCGATGATGAGGGAGGCGAAGGTCAGGAGCATGTAGAGGTAGAAAAAGGAGAGGATTTCACGTCGGCCTAGGAACAGAGAAAACAAGGGTGGGGTTAGACAGAGATGGATACATGACATGCATCGGGGCGACTTACCGACGGCGGTAAACTTCCCGCGGATATGGAATATCATGATGACCGTCATTGTTAGGGCCACTATGTGCATGGCGGAAGCGCCGCCCTGGAAAATGACCGTGTTGGCCAGTTCAATATTCCGCGCAAAGCATGTCGTCTCAATACCGACACCCGTGCTGGTGGCGGACTCGGGCCCAATAGCGGCACATAGGGGGAGCGGGGTCTGGTGGCAGATGTCTGTGAAGTCGCCGAAGGACGGCATTGTGGCGGCGGCGGCGGCGGCGGCGGAGGGCAGAAGAGGAGATCGAGACAGGGAAACGACGGAAATGGAGATCGAAAAGAAGGACCGTATGATTAGTAGTGATAATAGTAGTAGCAGTAGTAGTAGAGATTGTAGCCAAGGCTGGTAGCAGAGACTAGGCGTGGGTGGCCCACAGCGTGCGGTGTCGCGTTATGACTGAAAATAGGTGACGGTTATTGGCGACAGCGTCTGCTCGAATGAAGGACTGGCAGCCAGAGTATCTGTCGGTCGTGCGAAGACGCGGCGCGAGCAGGAAAAGAAATATGGCGGTTAGGAAATTAAAATAAGGTGGTGAGACGTCGTCGTGGCGAGCCTTGATGTTGTGGCAGGACCTTACATAGACAAAGCGAAGAGCAGGACACAGCAGCGAACAGGAGCAAGAAAAGAAGAATAAGAAAAGGGAGAAGAGAACAGTGGAAAAAACAGGCCCTATATTGGACATCAAGAGGAGGAAGAGAAAAGAGGGTGAGTTGTGGGCAGCAGGAGCAGGGGGGTGCTTGAATATCAAATATAGAGGAGTCAAGGCCAAATATAGAGGGCGATAATAGGATGCGGCGGCGAGGCTTTTAGGCGGTAGAGCCGCTGTAAATACAGCGATGTCGACAGTGAAGCTAGGGACAGAAAACAAGGAGAAGCTAGAGCAATAAAGGAAGTGAAAAAAAAATGATAAAATGAGGACACGCACGGTTCACAATGTGGGGTTATGCAGATAGCGGGGATATGTGCCACGCGAGGATATGAAGATAGAGCAAATAGGCAGAGGAAAAGACCGACAATAAGAGAGACACGACAGGACACAAGAGAGAACAACAGATGACAAGAGAGAACAACAGATGACAAGAGAGAATACAGATAAGACGAAGAAAAGACGAAGAAAAGAATGTGGGAAAGCGAGTGTGTTGAGAGGGGGAAAAAAAAGTGAAGCCCAGACAGAAGCAGGCACGAAATAAATTTGCCAGCCCCGAAACAGACGGGGAAGGAGCTCACGTACACATTCTGGACTCTTCCCTTGGCCACTTTTTTTTGCTCCTTCCTTTTATTCCGCGACAGAAACAAACAAAACAACACATGGGACCTGACGTGGGCAACAATTGCGGGCCTGCATAGGGTCTGCATAGGGTCTGCATACTGTGTGTGGGCTGTGCAGGGACTGTGTGGAAACAAAGTACCGCGAAACAAGCCCGGCCAGTCACACGCATCGCATATAAACCAACAGACAAGAGTTTAATCCATCCCCCAATCTACCGCAGCAAACAGCGTCCGGCTTCCTGGTCTTGTCTGCTACATTACGACATGCTACAGCTGTAACTCCAACAAAGCCAGAGCTCAGGGGTTCAACCAAGCCACCTCCCCATCCCTCCCCCAGGCACGTACCTCCGCCGCCGTTTCTCGGCAAAAAGGTACTTGCATCTTCCTTCAGTCCAGGTGCGCACAACCTAATTTACAGGCTTGTTGCTGCTGCGCTAGCATTCTGAGACTTGTGCTTTCGCGCCTGTAGCCAGCCATGTTGAGCAACAGACTGATTCCTGATGGTACGCTCTGGTCTCTGGCTCTGTGTGTGTGTGTGTGTGTGTGTGTGTGTGTGTGTGTGTGTGCGTGTGCGTGTGCGTGTGTGCGTGTGTCTCTCTCTCTCCCCCTCCCCCTCCC
>NETT01000571.1:0-14695 GCA_003449175.1 Ceratocystis smalleyi
AGTAGACGTAAAATACATTCAAATCAAATCAACAATAGTCCCTCTTCAGTCCTGTATTATTATTAACGTTGCTACTATTGTTGTTTTCCCTCTCAGCCTCGTATTTGCCTCTTCTTGCTGGCTGGCTCCGTCAGTCGACGATATTAATATTAAAAAATAATTGCCGACGTTGCTTAGTCCCTGTGATGTTAGAAAAAGAGTTGATCCAAGCTCCTTTGAATGAGAACCACTACTAACAGTGCCTTCATGCTAAGCCTGCTGTATCAAATCCGACTAATTAGACCTGGACACACACACACACACACGCACAGCAGAAAGGCCAATCTTGGCTTTCCATTCGCAAGCGATACGAAGCTTGCCTTGGCCTCCTCACTTTACCGCCTTCCCAGCAACTAACGCCATCATCTTGATACACATTGACGCTGGTATGACCAACCCAAGTAAGATAGTGCATACGTACGCGTATGCATCGTGGGACTTGGCAACTACATCGCCCGGCCTCTCCTACACACACAAGTTCCTTGCGCACCCTTGGCCCCCGCCCTATTGCAGCCTGTTGTTCTCTCCCTATTAGCCTCCAGCACACCCTTGGTCTCCAAGTTGGCTTCACCCCAATTACGTTTCCCTCTGCTTGGCAGGCACCCCTGCCCCCAAAGCACGACTGCCGTTCTTGTCATGTGCGGCTTGGCCTCTTGGCAAATAGGAGTAGGCTGGAAAGGTGGTTTTTTGATGTGAAAGGTTTCATTGACCCAACTTGCGGAGAACATGGCCATGGATAGAATTGTGAGCTTAGAAAGGAAAAGTACCTCTTGATTGATAGCTAGTCGGCCGGTCTAAGCCCGATATCCTTTCGTGGATTTTGAGACACACTCCGCTAGGAGGGGGCAACAGACGGGAATGTGTGGCAAAGCTAGTGTGGGATGAATGATGGCCTGTTGCGCTCCTGGTCGAGAACCACATAGCATGATGATTAGCATAAGACCATGTAGTATTAGTGCTAGCGCTAGCTGAAGCAGCAGCACTAGTGCTAAGCGTGTCCCTGGGACCTGAGGGCGCTATAGCCAGCATAATACTACAAGCTATGCCGCCCCGCATTAGCATAAAGGTTAGCTAGTCTTAGCCTCTCTGCTATGCTTTGCTTGCCACGGCACGGAAAGACCGAACAATTAGAAGGGAGGAGGCAAGGCAAATGCTGAGAAAGGTGGAGGAGAACAAGAGCAAGAAGCCCAGGGCTCCCTTGTTTAACAGACAAGACGCAGGCCAAGATCCTCTGGAGAAAACTGACAAGATGTGAATGGGCGAGTGCCGGTCGATGTGCGTGTGTGTGTGTGTGTGCGTGTGCGTGTGCGTGTGCGTGCGTGCGTCAATGTATTTTCGTGCGCCAGCAACGTGCAAGCTTGTGAGTGCCGAGTCCCAGTCATGAATGGGCAATGTTCTGCTAGGCTTGTCAGCCCATAGAACAAGATAGGACCTTTTGCTAATTCTGCTTTGGCAAGGGGATGGAAAGATGCAAACGGAATCGCTGGGATTTTACTAGCACGCTACGGCTGCTTTGACAAGCTGGCAGCCCTTGGGGCGTGTCAAGGAGCATGCTGGGTTCCAGGCAAGGTTGCGCTACAAGGCTGTGAGACTGTGAAGCTGCAAGCCCGCCTTGACCTAGCTGACGCTCCCTTTTTGCCCTCCTTTGATTCCTTGGTCTCGAGCCTACTTCGTTAAGTGCAAAACCACATGACTTGCTTACAACAACCATCGGCTCCCGCTGTTCGTCCGTATGCCGCCGACTTGCTCACTTATTCGCCGTGCTGCCCGCACCATGTAGCTCGACCGCTGCGCCCGCCCATGGATCTCATTGGAACTGACATGTCAGGACGCGCTAATCTAGAAGGATCGAGCTCAGCCATCAGTCGCCAACTATCCAACTAAAAAGCCAGGCCAGGCTCAAGTAGCGGGCTGATAGCCCTGGCTCTACTTGCTCTTCTCCCCGCTGGTCCAATGCAACAAGTGCCTTTGCTTTGTCTCGCTCTCGTTCACAATGATACGCCAAGCCACTCCAAGAGCCAGCATCCATTCGTGATTATATTAGCCCTTTTGTTTCTTGCTTATTTTCTCGCTCGGGCTGTGCAAATTCCTGATGCTAGTGGGGCCTGCATCTTGGGGCCGCCGATTTGAATTGGTCATCCGGATCTCGGATGGCTAATGACTGTGGCACTGGCCTCTCCATGCGATGAGAGAACCCAAAGGATGTGTGCCCCGGCTCTTTGACAAACTTTTAGTCAGATCGCCCTGTTTCTCTTCGTACTCTATTATTATTTATGATACATGGATGACATAGTTAGTTCGACAACAAGAGGAGATACAACCTCCTCCAACAAATACCTCGACCCATCCATCCCAGCTGATTAACATGAAGATGTGATTTCGTTTCGGAGAGAATTCATTTTCTTCATAACGTCAAGGGAGACAGCAGGAAGAAGGGTAGCTGACGGCAAAACAAGCCGGCGGAGATTACATGGACGAAGAAGGGACTCATACAAATGCATTTATGCACCTCGTCTATGCTGGCTTGGACTTTGGCGATGGGGGCCTCTCTCTCCTCCTCTCCACCAGGAGGAGGAAACGTCTCCAAGTCGGTCACGATTAGCTCACTTCGTGCCAGCACTCCGTGTTCTTTTGACAGGACCCTTTGTACTCGCCAAGCCCAGCCAAAAGCCAGATTGTCGCCTCAGTATCTTGCTTTCGTAGTCCTAGCCCCTTCTCCCAGCAACTTGACATGTATGGACTCAAACCGGATCACGAAACCCGCCTTAGTAGACGGGCAGGACCAGGGCAGAACAGAATGAAAAGCCACGGCAAAGGGAAAAGCAACAAATTAAAAACACAGCAACAGCAACAACACGGGTATGAGTATTCATGCTGTCCTCGGCTTTAACACCATGCCTATGCAGGGGCTCTTCGTCCAGGGCCAGGGACCACCTACGGTATAACTTGGGGAACAAAGCTGCAAGAAGGCAAGAAAATAAGAACAAGGCTATAGATAGGCTGTGGCTGCAAGGGGCTAGAAGTCAGCCAGTATTGAGGAGCAAGATATCAGACACGAGCTCGAGGTCGTCAGACTAGCCAGCCAAAGAAACGGTGGATCTTCCTTGAAGCCGGGGGGCAGGGTTTAGAAAGGCCAGGTCAGGGTTAGAGGGGGTGTGGCGAGATGAGCTTTGTCCTAGTAGAAGGGGGGGAAGAAGAAGGCTTTGAAGTTATTTGGCTTGGCCAATGTTAGCAGGGCCCCCCAGGAAACAAACGCGCGCGGGAACTTCGTTTCTGCTTATGGTAAGGTGAAAGAGAAAAGGGAAAAGAAAGCATATTATATTGGACATTATTACTGCTGCGTCGTTTCATGGGTCGATTCAAGGGATCCGGCCGACCGCCGAATAGAAAAAACTCAACTATTTTGCTGTTGACAGATTCGACAGCGCCCAGATTTCAGGTTGTGAGCACTGTTAGCTGGGGGTGAGGATTAGAAGGGAGCAAAAACAAGGAGCAGCGCAGACTCATGAAGATGGATGCAGAGAGTTGAGGAGGCAGATGGGTAGGTGCACTCCATGCGCTAGGGTCGTGACAAATTAGGGTCTAGTATCCGAATGACAGTTGCTGCCCGAGACGGACGCTGCCCAGCTGGCACCAGCTGACGGCACATGCGTCAGAGGCCGGCAATAAGGTGACGCCTCGCCCACCATCACCATCACTCTTGTTGGGCTCCCCAGAAGGACGAGCCGAGCCCAACTTGCAAGCTCTCTCTTGGCCAAGCCTGCCAGCACACGACAGGACCTACCGAGTGGGACTGCGTTTGCCTCATAGTCAGTGCTGCCAAGTTTTCTGCTCAATTTGGTTTATGCGGGTGAGGGCTTAATACTTGCTCTGCTTGATCGATGGATGATGGCCTAGTCTGTCTGGCTTGCCCTTTGGGCCAGGGCTTGGCTTGGCTTATTTGATTTGATATAACTTAACGTCGATATTAGAATGACCAACACGCCAATGCGGTCCGTGTGTCTGCTTATTGACATGCAATAATTTTCTGCTATCCTTCAACCTGAAATCTTCACCAAGAAGCCAAGACAGACAACACACTACCTAAAAAATGCCCGAACAAAGTCCTTGATGAAAATTGGTTCATGTTATGGCCAAGTACCTGATAGTGGAGCTTGCGCAGGTCTTGGTATTCTTATTCCTTGCTTATTTGCTCTTTAGCATCGGCATGCTGTTTCCTCGCGAACGCCCCTCCAGGGCTTTTGGGAGCGTCGGCGACGGGGCAGAAAAGAAGGGCTATGCGCTTGGCCTAGCTTAGCCGTCGGAAGCCCAGACAAGGCCAAGAGAAATCACCAAGGAGGTGACAGCAAAGGACACAGCAAGAGCAGCACGGCACAGCACAGCAAGCATAAGCATAAGCATAAGCATAAGGAAATACAGCAAATGACAACAAGCATTAGCCAGAGGGGTGGCTGGGCTTGAAAGATGTGCCGACAGCTCAATGCATATGCGACGCAACTAAAAATGGGTTATCGAGGGGAGTGGGAAGTGGGATGTGAGAAGAAGGAGCTTAGCAGAAACGGAAGCCCGGCCCACGACGTCAGGAAGGGAGGCCAAGAAAAGGTGACAAGAAAGATGTGACGCTGACGACTGCAAAGCAAAACATACGATTGGCTGGCTTAGCGGATTTCGCCAAGTCTTGTTTTGCTGTGAGTAAAAGTCGGCCATTTCTTGCGTATTGGGCGCATACCTAAGGAAGCAAGAGCTCACTAATCCGTCCATGTTGATGGGGGGGCATGAGGCTTGGAGGTCTTTGCCTCGCTTCCTTACCCCTTCTTTTTAGGTTTGGCCGTCGTTTGTAATGTGTGTTTTTATTTCCGCAAGCTTGCTTGCTATAGTCTGAGTAAGAATAAGAGAGAGGAGAGATGGCGAGGTGGCTGGAAGAAGGCGAAGAGGAGGAGGAGGAGAAGCAAAAAGACCCAAGCGTTACTAGATAGGCATGGGCTCATATCTGCAATCCATCCCGGGATCCGAGACAACGTCATTGGAGGGGAAGAGAGCGATAAAGACAGGCCTTTTTTCTTGTTCTTTCTTCTTTACATGTTTAAGCCGGCTTGCCCAATTCACTTGTCTTCGCCTTCTTTGCCCCGTTCTCCATGTACAGCGAATCGCAGGCTATGGAAAGCAACCGACTGAGTACGTAAACAAGAGATATAGAAGAACAGGAGATTATTGCTTGACTTTTGGGAAATGGGGGGTTATATTCCCCAGCGAAAAAGGCAAACCTTGAGTAGAACTCGCTGAGCCCAGCCGCCAAAATTCACCGCGCCGACTCGGCGAGGCGAAGGCTCAGTCTCATTCCGTCTGTTTGCGAGTGTACTGGCCGTGACAGGAAACGAACATGATGGCCACTGTCGTTGCTTGGTCTTTTTGATTTCCTGGCTACCCCTTTTCTGCTACGGATATTGTTCTATTCTTGCCTTTTGTCTTCTGCTTGGACGGATTTTGGCATATCAAATGATGAGATGAAACCCAGCAGACAAGCCAGTCCTCGAGCCTGCAAGAAGGCAAAACAGCGCAAATTCACACAAGACGCCAACTAGACAACATGTCCTCGATCACACACCGCAACCGCAACAAACCAAACAAAAATTAAAAAGAGCTCGTCTTCCTCCTGGAGTAAAGAGCAGGGTAGTACTTCCTTCGTCCTGCTAGTCGAGAAACCCCACCCCACCCCATGGCTTTAATGCTAGAAAATAAGATCTTGCGGCCCCAAATCTGCGGCCTGCCAAGGGTTTTCTGAAACGCGTTCCCCAGCCCTACTATCTTTAGATCAAATCTGTACTGGTGCTGATCCGATCGGGAAATCAAATCACTGAAGCAGGAGAAGGAAGGGAGGGGTGTATTTCCTCTCTGCCACTAGTATAGATTGAGGAAAGCAAGGGAGAAGAAGAGTCAGATTTCGAGGCACAGCAAAGGAGGCGCCAAAATGGCAAATTAGATTCTGCCCAAGCGTTGCAAATCACTGGACTTTTTGCACTTTGTCTTGTCGTCGAGGAACAAACGACAGCGCTTGCAATAGCAATACACGAGCATGCACCCATATGGACAGGAGGCGAAAGAAGGAGAGTAAGACGAGGGCTAGAACAGACAAGCCCTAATCATGCCGCTAGGCATAGAAGCAGCCTGATGCCATAGATGCGAAGCAACAGCAGCAACAACGAGAGATCGGCAGAAACGCTACTGGGGCACGAAAGAAAGTAGGGCAACAAGTTTCATGTGGTGTGACGTGGGGACAGTGCGAAGAGACAGTGCATGATGGGGTGCTTCGGAAAAGCGGCATGTTAATGTGGGTTCCTGCCTTTCTTGTTGCTTGGATTGCGGGATTAGTTTTTCTGGCAAGGGCGGCTTCGGGGGACCAAAAGAAAAGGTGGGGCTGAAAAGTGGAGGAATCTCGAGGCAGGATCAGTGGTCATGGAGCTGTAGGATCGAGGGATTGGAGGAAGGATTCTGCAGGATTTGTATATGGCACGTCAAAGTTTTTGTTACATGAGCAAATCAGGAAGTTGCAGAAATGTGGAGAACTGCCATTTCGTCAGTCGGTTTTATGGGTGCTTGCTATGCTGTGTTTTTATAGAAAATCTCGAAACGAATGTACAGACCATCATTCGCAGAGCTTAAAGCATTGCTGCGCCAAGACCAACACGATGTTTTGCAGCGAGTATGGGAACGTGGAAGTCATTGGCCAAGTGGGGGAGAAGACGACAGCTCTCCTGGTGCTTTGGCTCCAGCCGGGTTCTGTTTTATCGTCCCACCCCCCTTGTAGCTTGCCTGCCTTGCTCGCGCGCGCGTGTCAAATTGAATGTTGGGGAACTAGTGCCATAATTGACACTTGGCATGCCGGGGCAATTGTAAGAGGGAGAGGCAGAGGCAGGAGAGAGCCAGGAGCCAGGAGCCAGGAGAGAGCCAGGAGCCAGGAGCCAGACACCGCCAGACACCGCCCGACACCGCCAGACAGAAAGGATTCAGGAGCCAGGAAGAAGACGATGTTGAAGCCTGCTGCAAAGTCTGGTCAAACGCGGAGGGGAAAGCCAAGAAACCATCCGGGTGCACTTTGACGGCGACACAACTGCGTTTTGACATACCCTCTCATTTTCGGCATCGCCTAAGCCTCCAATAGGCCTGCTGAGATGATGGCAATATCGGAAGCTTAGAATTAATTTGCATACCCGAGGCCGTCCTGTCAGCTGGCGGCGGCTGAGCAAGAGCCGCCGCCAGAGCAAAAATGCCAGCAGGTGGCAGCTGCACTGTGACAGGTGGCAGAACCAAGACTGCTGTTCCTGTGCCTGTTCTTGTTTTGCTTCACCTGCTACACGAGCATGTAGCAGGAAGCCGAGCTGCAGTTTTGCCTCCTCCTGTCTGTCTGCCTGCCCGTTTACTTGTCTAAACTGCCAGCCGCAGCACGACACGAAAGAAAAAGAGCGGGAGGAGGGGGAGAATGTAGGTGAGAGAACAGACAGACGAAGAAGGGTCTATGCAAAACTGGAAGGAAAGCTTCAGTTTGCTTGGCAGGATACGGTGAGTCTGCCGCTCGCAACCCAAGAAACAACTACCATGGCAAAAACAGCAACGTCCTCAGGCTGGGCTTGGACTACCTGAACAAAGTTACTGGTATCGAGTCCGTTTTGACAGCATCCTCCGCCAGAAAAGCCAAATCCCATCAAACCAACAGCACATATCAACGACACATGTCCATCTGCCAAACAACAACAGCAACAGCTGCGAAAAAATGCGGACGCGTAATACTATCTTGGCGTTTTGGCTCTGGCACGTCCAAGGAAACCCCAAATACATTGGGCGGCGATGACGGCGGCCTTGGCTGAGGAGGAGCAGCACCAGCAGCAGCCAAGTAACGGTAGCGAAGGAAGCCCTCTCCTCTCTCCTGTCTTCCCCTTCTTTTTCTCTCTACTTCGGCACATGGAGAAGTCCGATCCATGGCCAGGTTAAGTCAGCACAGACAAGGGGGTGGCAGCTCTTTTTTCCTTTTTTTCTTCTTCTTTGCTTTGTAGGTGTCAGTTGAAGAAGTGACAAACTTGTTTACTATAGCGAAGATAAAAACGCAACAACAAAAAGGCCTGAACGCCCCCCCCCCCCCTCTTTCGTTATTTTTTGGTCTAGGTTGCGAGGAGAGTGGCAAGACGAGCAAAGTACCTTCGTATTCCTGATACTAAAAGGAGAGAGGGGGGGGCGTGAGGGTGTGCAAGTCAGACACTGGTGTACATGAACCTCTCAATCTCATCAGGATCGCATGCTATGTTTCGTCTGCAAAAAGAGGGCCCTAGCTAAGCCAGCTAAAATCTCCCACGGTTGGATGTCCCGAAGTTGATAGTACTAGGCCCCAAATTTCTGCTAATGTAATACTATGCCTGATTATAAAAATAAACCGAGCAGCCTCAGACGTCTAGCTAATGAGGAAGCCCTCTCTTTCGTCCGGGATTATTGCTAGTAAGGATGTATTAATATTGGCGACTAACTACGATAGGGCATGCTATGTTTTGTTATGCCTTGTTATGCCAGAGGAGGGGGGTGAGTAGAGCAGAAGATCACAATGCCTGTACTGATACGCTCGGAAACAGCGCACCGACAGACTAGCGGGCGTCAAATAGACAGGTTTTCCTTGTGCTGGCACCATCAGATATGCCTGGTCGGAGCCTCGGATAGTTTCTATTTGCTCTGGCCACAGAGTAGAGAGCTGCGTGTGCATGTCTGCATGTCTCGATCGCAGTGTCGCTAGGGATGCCTATCTTTTTTGCTGCTTCTACCTGGAAATGAGGTAAGATGTGGCACACGCGCATATTGCATTGCCGTTCTTGCTCATCCATCCCATCCCCCCTCCCTGACCAGGCCGTACTCAGATATACGCTCTTGTCCGACAACGCTTCTCATTTTACTGGACTGCCGTCCAACTGCGATTTGGGGATTCTCTGCCCGCCCTTGAGTCCCTGCCATGGCTGCCTGCCTGGCTGGTTTCCTTTTCCCTTTTTATTTTTTTATTTTGCATCTTCTTTTTCATCTCCTTCTATAACCTTCTGTTTACTACAAGCAATCCCCTGTCTAGAACACGCGCTCAGACTCTTCTGTTGCATTCGACCAAATTTATATTCTCCCGTAAACAGCATCTGATCTTGCGAAGAGCCCAGGCAGCGAGAAATAGCGGACAAGCGCAGCGAGTTAAAGGCCGTCAGCCCGGAGTTACCAAGGCTGTTCACCACACCCCCTTTCCCCTCTTCATCAATCTCAAACATCAAACAAGAAGCTAGAAGAGAGCCAAGGAATGGAAGCAGAAAAGAATTGAAACGATCGAGTCAGGATATCACCGCTTTTGGGCTCGCTTGCTCCGAGAGACGTCTCCATGCAGGCTGCGCTTCTCGTCCTCGCTCTTCGTCTCCGTGCTCCTCAAAATGCGAGATCGTATTTTATACGGCGACTGAAAAAGCCAACTTCTTTGGCGGAGTTAAGCTGGCTTAGTAATTCTGCCGCCCAGCTGCCAGCATCTGGCACCGGAGCCATGCAGCTGCCAAAACACCTGACGTGTTATCATCAACCCTTGCTGTAATTCTACGCTCTGATTGGCTATCGCTCTCCCAAAGCCCCAAGCTTCTCGCTTCGCTGAAGCATTAAGCTTCCTGTGGATCGAGCTTCAACTTGATGGCGATGTCGTAATAAAGCCTTGTTTATAGCAAAGAAGCACCAAGGAACTAGCAAGCTCTGCATCTTGCTACCCACACAGCCTGGCACACACACACACCGCATAAACAAGCCTCTTCTCCCCGCCCGCCATGCGCCATCGCATCACCTTTGTGCACCGTCCCGAGGAGTTTATCGAGCCCGATGCCCTGGCACTAACGGACATCTCAATCTCGGGCCCGGCACTTTCCGAGGCTATGCGCGAGGACCGCTTCACTGTAGCGTTGAGTGAGCTACCAACAGACGTTGGCCTGGCCTTGGAGCCCTTTTCCGAGCTGCACTTGCGCTGGGCAAGCACGCGGCCGTATGAGTCGATTGCCCCGTTCACGGCACGTGTGACGCCGGGGCTCCACTTGTTTTCGGCATTGGAGAACAATGTAGATGCTGTGCAGCAGCTGTAAGTTCACCAAAGATCCAAGGATTGGACATGTGCTGTACTAATAGTCTGCCTTGTGACAGTCCTGCACTCTGTGCTTTTGTATCAGAGGCCTTTGGCCCGTTGGACTGCTCTGACCCAGAGGTAACCATTCCCTCAACACCCTGCATCGTGTGCTGTAAAAACGGCCCGGATCAAGCCAGCTAACATGCTACGCATAGGCCTTTACCAAGAGGCTTGCCGAGGACCATCCGTCGGCGCCTTCTGATGTCTACCAGTTCTACCAGCCGGTTGCTTCCCTGGACGCATTCTCCGAGTTTCTCAGAGCCAAATTCTGTCCACTGGGCCAGCATGTGGAGATGTGCAATGAAGTTGCCGGCCATATGAAAGGTCTTGCTTCTCTGGATCTTTCGTACGACAAGGCTGCCAAGACCATCCGCCTCGTCATGACTTGGCCCACGCAGAAACACACCATCAATATCTCTAGCGTGCCCGACAGCAGCGAGGCCCCGTACCGCACCGAGGTCGGCATCCTCACCAAAGGCGTGCCCGCTCATCTCAACCCTGGCCAGGTGGGCGTTAGCGGGCTTGTGTCCGTGCTTGGTGAAAGCAAGAAACCCTCGGCTGTGCTTTTCTCGTTTCCCTCGCGCCACCAGCGTGCGGAGGCTACCTTTTCCGCCCGTTTCCTGCCGCCTACTGGCCTGCACCCAGTCTGGCAACTGCAGATGAGCTCTGGCACCCCACCTGAGACGTCTGAACAGACGTCATGCACCCCACATGTCTACCTCACTCTGCCGCGCTCCATCTTTGTCGACCGCTACCAGTTGGCCGACCAAGTATTCGCCCAGTCCAAGAACATATCCGCCCTGCGTTATTCTTCCTCCCCCGTAGACCTTGAGAAGCCCGAGTACGCCACACCGACTTGGGGATCTGCCGTGCTGCTTGATCTTGTGCCACCCGCCGCTGTCAATGCTGACGGCTCCACCGCTAGCGCGCCGTGGACTGTGGAGATCCCGCTGCACCTGCGCTATCTCGAGCCATCGAACACGGGCTACACCGATCTTGCTATCTCGTACCCGGTGGTGTTCTGGGCCTGCGGAGCTGTCCCTGCATCAGACTCTGATAATCTTGGCAACAACCCTTTTGACCGCACCAACGTCGGTTACGACTCCTTGTTTGAGCAGGGCACAGTGTTCTGGCATGTTACGCCCGAGTCGGCTGCGCAAAGAGCCCCGGAATCGGTGGCGGCTGCACAGCTGGCTAGCCGCGTTAGCGTTCCGGTTCTGAATGCTAGGGCAAGCGGATGGGTCGAGCTTGGCACTGCGGCTGCCGTGATCGCTGGCTTTGTGTGGGTTGTCTGGTGTCTCTCTGCTGGCGCGACCATGGCTAAGAAGACGGCCTCCAAGACGAAGGGCGATGGCAAAAAGGGAGCTGAGGCGGAAACCGAGACCAAGGCTAAGAAGTCGCAGTAGACCACGCAAGAGAGAAAGCCTGACAAAGCGGCCAGGAGGCTGTTAGGGCCGTCCTCGCTGCTCCTTGTGTGTACGACCGCGGGTAGGTCCATTACACGGTAGCTTAGTAATTATTCTATTTCCCCACTTTAGTTAGTCCCACTTTATGTGTCACCGCCTAGCTGTGATGACGAATACGAATGTATCGTATCTTGGACATCTTGGGGGGCGTTTCTTTTTTGGCTTTAATTCTTTCCACTTTCTAACCACCTTGACACCGTGATAGATGCCAGACTTTTTCGTATTGTCTTGCCGTTTCCCTCCGTCCTTTTCCCTTCTTCCTGTTGAAGCAAGCGCTGCTGTGTTGCTGGGAACCCACCCCTTTTCGCGACTGGGCGCCTAAGCTTTTATAGTACATCTAACTCGCCGCTTTCGGTCCGAGGAGCGCGGCCAAAGGCCTTGTTACTACTAGCCTTTCACAAAAGAAAGTCTGCCTGTCGTTCTTTTCCTTCTTTTCCCATCAGAACGCGCCTGCTACCATTGTCTTTGTCTCCTACTTGTCATGACTGCCGCAACAGCCGCCGCCACGGACCGCATTCGGCGAAACACTGCGTGTACAGGATGCCGAGACTCGAAGGTAAAGCCTCCCCCCCCCCCTCTCAACTTTAACTCTGATATTAATTAGAGGGGCTTAGCTAAAGGCATTGTAACGGCTTAATAGGTCAAGTGTAACGCCAGCCAGAATGACAATCATGCACCGTGCTCACGCTGTACGAAACTGGGCATGGGGTGTGTGGTTGATAAGTCGCATAAGCGATCTACACGGAGGAGGTGAGGAGGCTTCTCTGTCCATCCCATTATCTTAAGGGCTTTGTGTTTGCTAATACCCATCGGCAAAAAAAAAACTTACCATCAACAGCAAGCTTGAGCAGCTGGAGAAGGAGCTAAATTCCATTAAAAATGTCGTCAAAACCAGCATGGCAGCCGAGCCGTCCTTTCGTCCGCCTTCTGTATCTTCATCCTCTACTGAGCAGTCGCCAGATATCCCACGCCCGTTGGCGGCAGGATTTCTGCCTTCTGCACTGCGAGAGACCCTGCCACAGCTCTCCATATCTGTGCCCAGGCCCGAGCTAGCGGTGCCCACAGCGCCAACAGCACCAACAGCAGCACTCAACTCCAGCACATCAATTCTATCGTCGGTGGGAAGTGTGGAGAGCACCACGCGGCACACCCCGGAAATCGAAAAAAAGACAGCTACATGTCCACGGGCCTTGGGCAGCCAGGCTTTTACGCGCGCGGATATCGACTATTACTTCGACATGAAGCGCTAACAATCAAGCTCAAAGCACGAGCCATCCCACCCAATTTGTCCCACAGACTAACCCAGCTATCATCCGACCACATAGGCACTTTGAGCATTTCCACCCCTACTTCCCCATCATTCGCAGCCGCGACCCAGACCAGACATACACCGACAGCCCGCTGCTGTTCTGGACAATGCTTTGCATAGTCGGCCGGCGTTATGCCCGGTGCTATGTAGCCATCTGATCCCGGCGGCATCAATAAATGCACTCCTCCTTCTTAGCATGTGGTCGTTGCCGACGGAGAGGCTGTTGTCGGACCCGGCATTGACCTATGCAAGCATCGCAGTGGGCGCTAGCTTGGTTGTTGGACTGCATACGATGAAGGGCGGCCATGCGCACTTTTGCTTCGGGCCTCGTAAGATGGACGTCAGCGACGAAGAGGCGGCCTATTCATGGGCTGGTTGCAATATTGTGGGACAGAGGTAAGAGCGGCTTTTTGGGCCGGCAGATGGATAGGTGGGTGTTATGAAGCTGCTACTAACAGAACCAACTCGGCAGAGTATCATCGATCAATGGCTGTCCTCCTAGTCTTGCGCCGTTCAACCATGCGCTTAGAGCAACGAAACAGCTTGACAGCTCACCGTATTTCAAAAATCTGCTCATGGCACAGGCTAAGCGCAATAGTGTAGCCAAAACTATGTTTGCCGTGTTGGAACAGAGCAACACTGTCTCCGAGTCGACTATCCAACTGTTTGAGTCGGAGCTTGACGGTGAGGGCGCGTTATGGATGAATACCAGTGGTAAGTTTTCCGTTGCATGCCATGCCTTTGGATTTAGTTATTGCCCAGGCTAATCCTCTCGAGCAAGATCTGGACACATTTACACTGCTGTGCACGCGATTGGAGATCCAGGCTTACTATTTCGCACCTAAGCCGGACCTGGAGAGTCCAACTCTACAGCACAACATGCTGCGGGCATACCAAACAGCCACCAACCTTGTTGACCTGGCTATTGAACTAGAGGCGTCGGTCCGATTCCTCCACCATGCGCCTTCTTATGTTTTCCGACATATCCTCGAGGCAGCATGTATCATCATGCGAGTATCCATGACAAGCAGCCTTTCAAGTCTCCTGACTTGCGGCGGTAACCCCAGAAATGAAGGCAGCGACAGTGCTTCGGCTACCATGGCTAACATTAGCAACTGCCGCACTGCTCTGCGTGCTTGTTCCGTGCGAGAAAATGACATGCCGCTTCGCACACTCAAAATCATGGAGTCGTTCTGGTCGCTGAGGGGTATCCTGCCGCCGTTTGGACCAATGTCCGAGTTGCACCAGCGCATTAGATCGTCGTTAACCTTTGACTCTCTGCGGCGTTAGAAGGTGCTTTTAGAAGGCTTGCAGCGCAAGAGGCAGAGCAAGTGCGGAATACAGGGGAAGAGTGCGGACGAGCAGGCGGTGATGGCAGCAACGGGGATCCCTGTTGGCCTTCCGCAGACACAGTCGCATATACAGCCTCACGCCGCTGCGACGATGCAGCCACATCAACAGGTAGTGCTGCAAAACGTAGTCGTGGCCACGGGGAACAGCATCGCAATGGACCAGGGCGCAGACGCAACGCAGGCGAGCCAACAAGCGGAGAGTGGCGCTCAAGACCAGGGCCTGTACTATAACCAGGCATTGAGCCAGGACCTGGATTCTATCAAAAAACTTCCCTTTTACAACAACAGGAAAAGGAGGTAACCCTAAGGAACCCTTAAAAATTCACACCAAAAAAACCGGAAAAACCCAGACGCACGACAC
>NETT01000572.1:0-14610 GCA_003449175.1 Ceratocystis smalleyi
ATTAAAAGACATAGTCTAAGAAAAGAAAAAAGAATGAAAACGATTATCAGGGGCATAAACCTTGGCCGCCATCAACCTGAAAAGAAAAGGTACCAGACCTCAAAGGTACCCCCCCGAGGGCTGTAGGAGGGAGAGTTGACTACCAGGTGTTTCTGGCTCAAAGCATGTATGCGTAATTGGCACGTTTTGACCGTATTATTCTTTGTTGACGACATGTCTCACACATCATATGGCCTTATCTTCTCTTTCGCAAACATACTATTCTGTTATCATTGCTTTTGGTCGCGTGGCCTTGAGATACGTATCATGAAAGAGAGTGACGGCCGCTGTTATTGGGCCGCAACAACGAGTACGGGCGGGTCACTCCTTTCATGCCCATCTTAAGTGACTCGGTGTGCTCATCTCCTGGATACTTGGCCTTTCTATCTTTCATCTGAATGCTGACCTTTTTTCTTCTTTTATGTTACTTGGATGGCTTAGGGGGAAGGTGGGCTCTGCTTTGATACTTCTAGACCGGTGTTAGTACTTGAATCCAAAATAAGCATCAGCACATGGTTAAAGCGGATGACAATACTGCGCTTAAAGAGGAACTCCCAGAGTTCCCCTAACATCCGGTGTCCATTCACAAAGTGTATGCCCTAGCGGTTAAATGTTGCTCACATCGGGGAGACATGCGTAGACATGGACACCATTGCTGCATCCGGCCGCGAGGGCACTGCTCTTCCCCAACAGGAGGCCTGATTCATCTGTGATTCAGAGCTCGGGACTTCGCTTTCAAGAGTTGAGACTGACTAGCCCTCTACTCCCCGTCCTGTGTGCACACCACTAACACCTCGCCCATCCATTTTCTTCTATTCAAGCCTATAGTTTGTGATAGCCCGCTCGGAGGGAGGCTAAGCCTAATGGGCAAGTCTTACTATTGGGGTCTCGTTGGATCTGCAGTGATGCGATTTGTAAGAATTCCGCGAGCTTTACCAAACGGGCTAGATACACCGAGCAACGTGCCGCTGGTGTGCGGCGCCCCCTCCCCTTCTTCCCTTCTTATCTCCAAATTCTCATCACTTTAATTGAAACAGAAAGGTAGGGCTTTGCTTTGGAGCCTATGGAGGGCTCTGCCTACACGTTTTCTTACAGGAAACCAAGATTAGTCAGCAAGCTTACTCCGTTAGTAACGTCACTAGCCACAAACAAGTGCTTGCTCATATGAGCAGACCCTAAAGTATAGAAGCATATAACCCTAGGGCAGATACACCGAATCTCACCGAAATATCGTACCATATATTCAACATCATACGACGTGCAATAACGGCTCAATAAGGCCACGTATGACATGCCACAATGAAAGCCTGCGGCGAGAGAAAAAAAGACAAAGCTACTTCTCTAATAGAGAAGCGTCCTGCCCCTAACAAAACATGTGTCCATTTTCTCTCTACAACACTTCTAGGCTGATCTTTTACATGTATTATGAACCGCCGCCAGCTAGCGCAAGTCTCATTTGTCCTGTTTCTCACCATATTACTTTCCAAACTCCTTTCGAGCTCGCAGACGCAGTCTAGTGCTTCCGCTGTTCGCCAGGCCACCGACATGCCTCCCCCGCTGAAACAGCCTGTTATAGTTGTTGGCTCCGGTCTTGCGGGGTTGACAGCAGCATATGCTGCTCTCCAAGCTGGTGCATCAGTACAGATGCTTGATCGAGGCACAAAGCCAGGAGGAAATAGTATTAAGGCGTCATCTGGGATTAATGGTGCTTACACGCGGTTCCAGGCAGCATCTGGCATTGCTTCAGACACAATGTTCTTGGAAGACTCTATTAAGAGTGCTGGAAAGCGCTATAATGAAGCTAGTAGCAGTGTACCGGTGGATCGCGAGGGCTTAGTCCGGCTCTTGACAGAGCAATCCAAGCACTCTGTCGAATGGCTAGCTGATGAGATCGGCGTTGATCTCAGCGTTGTTGCTACCCTTGGAGGCCACTCCGTTTCTAGAACCCACCGTGGAGCGGGCAAGCTTCCGCCCGGGGCTGCGCTTGTCAATGGGCTCTTGGCTAAGCTGAAAGAAAGACCCGGGTTTCAGCTCACTAGCACTGCAGAGGTGACGAGGGTTACTACTAAGACGGCAACCGGCCATGTTACTGGCGTTGAATACACGGTTAACGGAGAGTTGAAGAACCTTGCTGGCCCTGTGGTGTTCGCTGCAGGCGGATTTGCGGGTGACACGCATGGCCTTCTTGCACGATATCGACCGGATCTGGCAGGGCTCCCAGCTACTGCCGAAGAGAGGCCGGGTGCACAAGACTTATTGGTCGCGGCTGGTGCCGAGCTAGTAGACATGGACAGCGTCCAGATCCACCCAACGGGATTCATAGACCCAGCCGACGAAAAGTCACGGTCCAAGTTCTTGGCGGCAGAAGTATTGCGAGGCGAAGGGGGCATTTTGTTGGATTCCAGCGGTAACAGATTTGTCAATGAATTGGATCTTCGTAGTGTCGTCAGCGATGCTATCATGAAGACTCCTCAGAGCGTGGTAGAAGGTGTCAGGCAATGGGACATCTCGATCGTTCTGGATCCCGGTGCTAGCGAGGCCCTGGCAAGCCACCTAGGCTTCTACACGTGGAAAGGCCTGATGCACAAAAGAAAGGTCAAGGATTTGCCTCTGGCCTTCATCAACAGCCTAAAAGCGTACTCTGATATTGTGGCAGGCAACGTGAAGGATCCTCTGGGCAGAACGTCATTTGGCTACTGGAAACTGAAGCCTGGACAAGAGGGTTTTGAAGAGGCAGAGGTTTATATTGGCAAAATCACACCGGTAGTTCACTTCACCATGGGCGGTGTTGCATTTGACACCAAGAGCCGCGTGCTCAAGAGAGATGGAGCGGGTGGAGAACTGTCACCGATTCCAGGGCTGTTTGCTGCCGGCGAGATCACTGGTGGGATTCACGGGGACAATAGACTGGGTGGTTCTTCTTTATTGGAATGTGTTGTGTATGGGAGAATTGCAGGAGAGGCAGCGGCCGACGAACTGAGGGCGACCTGAGGGAGCTTCAAGGGGATAGGACGGGTTGGATTCTAGCCAAGTCTGTGTAACGAATAAGTTGAAGATGGGGACCCGCTTTTTGGTATAATATATAAGGCCTGTTAATTTAACATGAGTGCTCAAAGGCTAAGCTGCGCAAGTGCACAAGCAGAGCTTGAATTGAATGTCCAGGGGCCGGCCTCGCTTTGTTTTCTTATTTCTCTTCAGCTTTAGATTGGGTTGCTTTTCCCCCAGTCCCTCATCAGTCTGAATCCGAGTCCAGGCTTGAGTCCGCCTCTTCCTCGCCCCAGTCCACCAGATCGACGGTCACAGGTGACGATGCATTCCGCATTGCTAGCCATGTTGCCTTTTCGTCCGAATCATTTCGGAGCTGGTGTTCGGTCCATGGCGGGATACAGACAAAGTCGCCGCGAGAAACGACGTTGGTAATAACGTCACCCTCGAGATCTGGCTTCGTGGAGAGACTCAAGGCCCCGGATATGACATATATTATAGTTTCTTTCATGGGTGAGTTGTATTGATTTTTTTACGCTAGAATCAGGATGCTGGTCTTATCAAAGTATTGGGGCAATGAGGGGAGAACTCACCTTGTTCACTATGATGGCGGATGGATGTAGTGGCATGGGCGTCCAGTTCTACAGCTACACGGCGGCACAACACGAGGTATGGTTACAACCATGTACTAGTGTACTGATCCCTATAGGAGGGCAGGGGGGTGGGGAGCTGAGATATGACTTGGAGAGCAGACTCACCTGATGCGCACATGTAATCACTTCGATTAACCAGTTTGTTGGTGACTCGTAGTGGTGACTTCCTCTGTGACGCGCGGGCCATGCGCGCCCTCTCCGCTTCCCGCTCAGTGTGCCGATCGGTATAATCGAGGCCGTCCAGGTCAGACTCGTCCTCGGAAGACTTGATACGTGAATCAGCTAGATAAGCCGGCGAGACGGACCGCAGATGGCTGGATTCGGTAGCAGCAGAGGCTGCACGCAGGACGGCATTCACCGGAGCTGAAGCCTGGGCATCGGTACTATGAGCTAGCACATCGCGCGGTGGTGGGGTGGCACTGTCTCTGTCTGAATCAGTGGGGCTTGTTGGCGGGATCCCGCCAGGGGACCCGGGCTCGCGCCCCTGGGCATGAGGGCGCGAGTGTGGCGGTGGCGGTGGCGACGAGGGGCTGGACAAGGCTGGGGCTTTCTGAATATGCACTGAGGAAGGCATTATCATTGGCAGAAGATCTCTCAAAAGCGGCATCAGAGTTGACATTGCTAGCATAGCCTGGTAAGAGCAGGGCTGCGAAGCAGAAGATATGGGCTACAAATAAGCTAGTGGCTGTATAAGTAGGTGTGTGGATACGCGCTGAAAAAGGGGCGCAATAGAAGTCAGTGATGAAACCTTGTAGAGAGAGGCGGCGGTAGTATCTAATTAATAGACGTTGCTGGCTGTAATGCGACGTGAAAACAAGGGAGCAAATTCCATGAAGCACAAGAGCCTGGAATTTAATACCATTTTGAAAATATGAGCATCTTTTTTCTGTGCTTGCCAGTTGCCGCCAGCCGGCCGCGCTCATGCACTTGACCCATCGCAGTGACTAGGATCTGATGATGTCAGCCTAACGGCGGCACGTCTTTTAGAGTTCACCTAACTTCCCAGATCAAATTAAGAATGGCCGCTCTGTCATTAGTATTTTCTCAGCAAAGTCTCATTTCAAGTCTCTCCTAAGTGTGGCGTTGGAGATCGCCAGAGCAATCAGAACGGTTACCGCAATCGTTGCATCCCTTTGCCCATTCGTCGATTGTTTTCCCTGTCAGGCGTCGATGACAAGGGAAGACCAAACAAACTATTTACAGGGTCTCAACATACCATATAACACCATAAACAAGGCCCTGTTATTCTCCACTTTGGGGGGAGAAGAGGAGTAGGAGGAAGAAGACGGACTTCTCTTGCCCATCTTGATCCTCACTAACTTTTAGAGGGGTGGTGTTTGGGCCTGTTTGTTTATAATGGCCCAGCCAGTGCTCGATGCTCTCGCTGATGCGCTGCAGAATCTCAACATGCTGACAGATCAATTACAGACCATTGCTAACACGCAGCTGGGCGATGATCCTGATAGGGCTGATAGGCCTATAGCCATGGCTGCAGAAGTAGAAGCAGGGGCGGGGGAAACGTGGACACCAGTAGCAGCAACGGCCAGAGCCACATCAACAACAACAGCCACAACAACAACAACAACAACGGAAACAGCGTCACAGCTAGAATCACATCCAAACCAATTGCTAGAGCGAGATCCTCATGCATCATTCACATGTGCGTCCTTTACTTCGGCTATGAGATGAGATTAATAGCTTAGGTTACTAGCACATCTTGGTATCAGTCTCACTAACACCACAAAACATGTATTTAGATCCCGAAGCCCAACAACACTCGCAGCTGGCCTCGGTGCCGGTAGAGCTGCTTCTTCACATCCTGGAATACATGGAGTCAGCCGACTTGATGATGCTGTCCTGGACAAGCCAGATCTTCTACAGATTATGCAGATCAGACAATGTCTGGCTGCCTAGAATCCAAATAAACGTGCCACATATCAAGGTTTCGAAGCTACCACCAGGCTTTTCCAACTTCTTTGAACTCTGGCGAGCTCTCCGCGACCAATGGTTTGTTGCCCGGCACAAAATTTGGTTTAGCGATGCTGAGACGACGGGCAAGTTGATTGTATCGCGATACGATCCATGGCGTGGGTGCATCGAGGCATACCAAGTGGTGGCTGTGAACAAGGCTCGTGATTATGATCCCATTGTAGGAGCGGAAAACGTCACTATACACCCCTTCGACCCTCGTGTATCGCTGCACAAGGATACCTCCATCATCACACTTCGTGCCTCGGACGCACGAAATCCTAATCGTGACGTATCTCGATTTGAGCGCGAAATCCCCATGTTGCGTAGTGGTAGCATCGAGTCTTTCGCATCTAGCTTTGTCGCGGCGCGCCCCGCATCCATCTTACAAGAACAAAAGAATCACCAAAACTCGCCCTCGGGAACTGTCTGGCCACCGCCTAGCATCCCCGTGCCTTGTGAGAAAAGCACTCTCGGTGTTGCTCCGGCCATGTACCCTGCCACAGCCAGAACAGTTGGTGATAGTAGCTGCATCCCGAGTAGCCACAGCGAAGCATCACAATACACATTTCATCTGCGATCGTGGCTGCACATGTCGAACATGGTCCACCCCTTGAGCATACCCTCGGCCGTTGGCCCTGGCTACCACTCAACCATGAACGCCAGCTCTATGCTAGGTGAAGTTCTGACAACGTATGCCACACTAGCACCCGAACTGTACATGCCAACACCGACGCGGCCGTTCCGCGGGCTATGGGTTGGGGATTACTCTGGCCATGGCTGCGAATTTGTGCTGATCGTACAGCCTGATCTGCCCGAAGTGTCAGACCTTGAGTTGAGGCTGGTTAGGCAGGACGGAGAGGAGGAAGAAATATGGCAGAAGCGTCGGTTAGAGGCACGGATCTACCGGGGGCCTCTCATGGCGGTTAAACTAACGGGCGATGTGAATATTCCACGGGGCAAGTTCACGTTCAAAGTTTCGGACCTGGATGCGCGCGGGTTTGTTGGCCGGTCTATTGAACTAGGGTTTGACAATGCGCGGGTAGTGCGGTGTCTTGGGCAAATTGCAGAGCCGTTATACACATCTCGTAAGTTGTCTCCTTTGGGCCCTCCATTTGATGACCTTGCTGCTTGCTTGTACTTTGTATTGCTAACTTGTCTGTTTGTTTCTCCTTCAATTCCGTCTAGCGACTTTTGAAATAGGCGAACTTATCCTAATTTCGGAAAACGAGCTTGCATATCATTGGGTCGAATTTAAGGAAATTCATTTCTTCAAGCGGTTCGATGTAGACGAGCTGCTAAAGCAGTAGAGAGGTTAAGGAGCAATTCCGAAAAATGGATGAGGGACGAGTAATAGAAGCTAGCGGTTGTGAAGAAACGGGTTGTCATGTAATATGCTGAGTATGGGTGTGAGTGTGAGCGTAAGAGAGACTAGGTGTCAGGATACTATGCTAGATATCGAGGCATACATCATGTTTTCTTGTTTCTTGCACTGGATGTTTTGTAACAAACGGGCTTGCTTGGTTTACATGCAAATAACTATGTTGGTCCTCCTTGTGACAAGATGGAGCCAAGAGCCCCAACAAGCTAGCAATGGCATATTGAATCAAACTGAGCGAGGCTGTCTCCTGCTTGTGTGTTTTTGAAACCAGATTTAGGCTACCCGGAACATCGCGCGCTAGAACGGGGACTGAGATTGGGACATCGGGGCTGGCCTTGTTTTGCCTTGCCTTCTCTCTATCTCTTTTTCTTTTGTTACACTGTTTTATCTTCCTTTATATATATATATATATATATATATATATATAAATATGCCCAACTCTAACCTTAAGCAGTGCCCGATCTCTTGGAAGACTCATGAATCCAGTCGTTGAGGCCGGCTCTGTTGCGCGCAATCTCAATAGCGTAGAACTGCATGCGGGGCACGAAGATGGTGGTGTGCTGGCCGTAGTCGGTGTTGGGCGCAATACGCATGATGGTGCCAAAGTTGTAGTCGTCGACGCGCTTCTCGTAGGCCATCATGAAGTTGCGCCAGCGCTCTTTGCCGCGAGGCGACTTCATCTCATTCTCGTCGATGGGCTTGGCCGGGTCGAACTCGGGGAAGTCCTTGGCTAGGTGCTCCATGATTTCGTCGTCGATCTTGGTGAGGCGAACGGTGCTGCCGGGGACGGTCTGGAGGATGCGCATGTAGACCTCCATGTGCTGGACAGCCTTTACAGCAAACTGCTTTTCGATCTGGAGAGGCGGGATTAGTAGAAGGAGGGGGAGGGGAGAAGAAAAGACATCGGCTTACATCCTCGAGGTTGTCAGCCTGTTCGGGGTTGAAGTTCTTGGGCGTCTTAGCCGTCGAAGTAAGGGGGAGTTCGGCCATGATAGCGGCAGTATTCGCAATGGGTATTGTGAGCTTAATGGAGGGTTGTCTGGCAAGGTGAAGGACGGAAAGAAGAAATGGGCGCAAGAAGGACTTGTTCAATTTTTTTTGACGTCAGTTTTGGCGGGGCGACGAATTTGCGACAGCGGGGTGCTGGCAGCTGGCCTGAGTAAGCTGCAGCTGTCCGCACTTGTAAGTGGTAGCAACAACAGCGCATCGTTGAAGCATTAGCTCACATCACAGCTTCGCTTTCTTTGAGGTAGGTGTGGGACAGGCTAGTATGGAACTGGTAATAAGCTCAAAGAAGGGTTGAAAAATGAGTTAGGTCTGGGAACCCAACGCATGGCATGGCCTTGGAGTTCTCTCTCTTTTTTTTTTCTTTGCGTCGCTTGATCTTTGATTCCAGTAGACGTTAAATATATTCAAATCAATTCTTTTTTTCTTTTGGCTGGTTGCCCGCATAAAAATCCAATGCCAAACAGAAGAGATGAGATAATCTGATACAGCTTTTTAGCCCTAAACTTTGCTGTGCGCTCGAAGAATCAGGCAACAGCTGTGCCTTTTAGCGTCACCCACAACTACAGCTTAGGCAGTTACTACGTGAGGCGGAATAAGAGACACCGCACAAATTGGAATCAATGAAATCTAGCTTGTTCTTTGACCCTTGATCTTAAATTGGACATATGCCGTTTCTTTGAAGCCTGTATGCTGCGTCTTCTTTCCCTGCTCTTTGTATCTCTCCTGGGCTGTGTTGCTAGCAGCCCTCTGAAAATAACATTGCCAATACCCCGGGAGTAATGCCATTAACACATGACGTGAACGTCATTGGACCACCAAGAGAGCAACAAACTAAGCCATAAAATGGCATGCCAGCGCTGCCTTTGGCTGAGTATGACCTATAAGAACAGGAACGATCTAGGGGAACGCCAAGGTATGGTAGCTAAGGCAGCAGGGCGAGACAAAGACAAAGAAATTGAAAAGTGCCATGGACGAGTGAACCGGCTGATAAAGATAAAGAGCGAGGGTTTGGCCAGACTCTGGCTGTGCGTCCCTGTCTTTGTGTCTCTGCCTCTACTTCTCCACGTCCGCTATCCTACATCACCATGGCCGATGTTGCCCAGCTCCGGCAAGCAGCCCAAGCAGACTCGATCAGAATGGAAGCCCTTCCCTCTACTGTCACTGCCAACATACCCGACGAAGCATACACGTCTAGGAAACCTTCCATAGTCTCGCTTACATCTCATACTATAGACTATCCGGCCAGCCCTCCCACCTTGTCAACCATTAGACCGGGCCCAGGCTCTGACGAAGACGCTCGCCCAGGCTCTGACGAAGACGCTCGCCCAGGCTCTGACGAAGACGCTCGCCCAGACTCCCATATAGATCCTGTATCGCCAACACACCAGCGCTGGCGGAACCTTTTTGTCTTTACTCGCCGAAACCATCTCGTCTGCATCACCATAGCCTTGTGCTCTTCCATCGCTGTTGCTGGCCTCAAGATCTTCATGATCATTGCCATTGGAAAGACCTTTGAAGTCGTGGCCAGCTTCGGCGCTGGCCTTAAGACAGCTAGCGATGGCTTGGAGTCTGTGAATCGCTGGTGCTGGATCTTGACAGTTTGCGGTGCTGGTGCATGGCTGGCCAATGCCATTTTCATGGCAGCCTGGATTCGTTTCGGTGAACTACAGGCTGAAACAGCACGGCGAGAATTGTTTGCCGCGCTTTTGAAGCGCGAGATGGCGTGGTTCGATCTGCAGGAAAGCGGCATCCCAAGCCTCATGTCACGCATAGAATCGTAAGTCACTCACCCCGTACCTACTTCTCTTCTATCCCCTTGCTAACACAGTTGTTTATCTAGGCAAGTCCGCCATCTGCAAACTGCCAACTCGCAGATCTTTGGTGTCCTCGTCAACAACATCATGACCTCCATCGCCGCATTCTTTGTTGCCCTTTGCTTCTCATGGAAGCTAACCCTGCTTATTGTTGCCTCGCTACCTATCCCTACAATCGTCTTCTCGCTCCTTATGCGCCCAATCAAACCAGCCGTCATGCTCCAGAAAGATGCGCTCGGCCAGGCCTCTAAACTAGCTGCTGCTGCATTAACTGCTATTGATGTGGTCACTGTGTTTAATGGAGCTGCGCATGAAGTACGCCACTACATGGACTGGATCATTCGGGCTGCAGGGTTCTACCGCATACAGACACGCTACAACGCTGCACAAGCCGGATTCATGCAGTTCTGGACACCGACATTGGTCGGCTTGTGCTTTCTGTTCGGAATATATTTGGTTCAACATGGGAACAGCACGGCTGATATCATGATAACTTTCTATGCCATGATGACTGTGCTTGAGGGCGTTCAAGACCTGTTGCCTGAGTGGCTGCAGCTGGTCCGGGGCATGTCGGCTGGCTCGGATCTCAAAACACTAATGGAGACCACCGGAGATGAGGATGAGGGAGGCGCTAATCTGGGGTTTTGTCCCGACGTGTGCATAGGCCATATCACCGTTGATAACGTGAGTTCCTTTGCATAGCTAAGAGCCTCTAGCTTAATTACTCACATTCTCTTGTTTCATAGGTCTCTTTCAAATACCCAACAGCGCATGACACCTTTGCGCTGCAACCAGAAAGCTTCAAGTTTGGGCCCTCTAGTCTTAACTTTGTAGTTGGTCGCTCAGGCTCCGGAAAGAGCACTCTCAGCAATCTCCTTGTCAAATTCTATGCACCCACTGGTGGTAGTATCTTTATTGACGGACACAACCTTAGGACTCTCAGTACCGCCTGGGTGCGCGCTAACGTGTGCCTGATTCAGCAAAACTCACTACTATTCAATGATACCTTTTTTAAGAACATCGCCCTTGGCTCCCTTGACCCCGATGCTGCTACTATCGAGGATGTCCGGGTTGCATGTGACATGGCAGTGCTGCAGTCTACCATCCACAAGATGCCAGAAGGAATGGACACTATGCTGGGGTCGAGTGGTCATAATCTCAGTGGTGGCCAGAAGCAGCGTCTCGCTTTGGCTCGTGCTCGGCTACGAGATCCGGCCGTCTTAATTCTAGACGAGGTGACTAGCGGACTAGACACAATGAGCAAAAGTCTAGTCATGGATGCTTTACGCACATGGAGAAAGGGTAAAACAACCATCATAATCACACACGATATTTCTCAGATTGAGCGCGATGACTGGGTCTACGTCATGGATGCTGGCTGTGTGGTCCAGCATGGCCGATACCACGATCTAAGCGCTTCTTCAGCTGGTGGCCTATTCAATGTTGCTCATAAAGAATCCAATGGGCAATTCAGCCCTAGCCTGTCTAGCCTTGATACACCTAATTTCGAGTCTGACCTTGGCTCTAGCACAAATGCAACACCACTTGCCGACCCAATAGTGCCCGAATCACTCCCTGCCACAAAGCGGATCTCACGTTTCGTGTTTAAAGAACTCGAACACGCAGTTGCAGGTTCGCAGTTTCGACGCGCTATGTCGCAACGTAATACTATTGCTATTACTGATGCTGAAGACTCTGTATACTTGGGTTTGGCCCGCGCTCGTGACCTCTATCGCAGCAGCTTTTCTGCTTATGGGTTAGAATCAAGAGATATGCCCCAACGTCCTAGATCAATCCACAGTGGTACTGCCCTCAAGGGATTATATCCGTTCAAACAGCACACGAATATCGAAGACAAGCCATTACAGAGATTACCCTCAAAGGAGTGTAATCCACAGTTCAGTGACGATGACAAAGAGCAGACACATTCCGAAGAAGAAATAGAACGGAGATCAGAGCAGATGGACCTGCAATTTCTTGCCAGTATGGGAGTTTCTGTGCAAGCTTCACGCCAGGACTTGGGCAGAACTCGCCGTTTGCACCATATTGATATTGAAAAGGAGGATTTTTTCGGCTCCAAAGAGCAGAGTCAGGGCCAAAGCAGCAGCTTTAACACCCAAAGAAACTTGCGCTGTAAGATTGGGCGACACAAAAAGCCTAAGGGACACTCTGCTCACAGTCCGGACCAACACAGCAACGTGGTTAAACCATCCCCAACAATTTCAATGCGCACCATATTCAGTACTATATGGCCTAACATCAACGTAAAACAGCGGGCACTCCTCATTGTCGGTCTGATAATGTGTGCTGTCGCTGCTGCTGGCACGCCCACCTTCTCGTACTGCTTTGCGAAGCTTCTCGCAACATTCTGGGCTCCTAGTGACCGTACCCACAGAGCCGCCAAATGGGCTGCTGCCTTGGCCGGCATAGGTTTTGCTAGTGGTGTATCAATCATCATCGGCCGTTGCCTATGCGAACTTGTAGCCCAGGCATGGGTCAACAATTTACGACACCAGGCACTGCAGAATGTCTTGTCCCGGCCTGTTTGGTGGGCCGGAGCGATGCCACAGAATTCGCCAAGTGCTGTCGTAAATACCCTGAATCGTTGTGGCGAGGAAATGTGCACATTACTCGGGTCTTTTGTCCTTATCGTAGTTGTCGCCTTGACTCTCGTGTTAATCTCTATTATTTGGGCCCTTGTGCTCTCGCCAACCCTGACGCTAGTTTGTCTGACACCAGCACCGGCAATCATGCTTTCGATCCGGCTGTTCTCCCATGTCACTGGCAAATGGGAGGTAGTGCGCGATGAGGCTTCTGCCGCATGCAGTGCCGTCTTTAGCGAGACTTTTATCGACATCCGGGTTGTCCGGGCCCTAACACTAGAGCGTCATTTTGACTTCAAGCATAAAAGGATGCTAGACGCTGCTCTTACTGTGGGTATTAAGAGATCGAACCAGACGGGCTTCTTGTTTGGCATGCAACAAAGCATGACATTTTTCTTGACAGCTTTGATATTTTGGTACAGCATGTCTATCATCACAAAGCCCAGTCCGTCTCAATCTGTGTCTGACGTTATCCAGGTCATCAACCTGCTCTTGTTTGGCATCACTGCAGGCTCAACCACACTGAGCACTGTGCCACAAATATCAACCACTCAGTCTGCTTCAGCACAGATCCTACGTCTGGTCCATCTTCCTGTGCCCGATACAGAGGTTGAAAAGCAAAAGCAGTCAGTCGAAAAGCTGCTCCCGATTGTGTTTGACCGCTTAGCCTTCTCGTATCCTTCCCGGCCTAGCTCACGCGTGTTGCACAGTATTTCCTTTCAGTTGAAGTCTGGCAGTACAACAACAATTGTTGGCTCATCAGGTAGCGGGAAAAGCACTCTTATTGGCCTATTGATGGGCCTTTACGAGCCCGGGGAGGCGGATGACTCATCTTCATCTTTATCCTTTGCTGGCGTTCCCGCAGGCCGGATCAGGATCTCCAGTATTCACGCGCAGACCGCATATGTACCCCAAACCCCATTCCTATTCCCTGACACCGTACTCGAGAACATCCTCTATGGCCTTCCAGCAGATTCCGTCTTCCGCCACATGCCCCACGCCGAAATGGCGGCCAAAGCCGCCGGAATCCATGACTTTATCTGTAGCTTGCCACACGGCTATCAAACGCTGATTGGAGATGGTGGCCAGAGTCTCTCGGGCGGCCAAATGCAGCGTGTGAGTATTGCGCGTGCGCTAGTACGCAAGCCTAAGCTACTGGTCATGGATGAGCCGACATCGGCTCTAGATGCAGAGAGCGCCGACTTGGTGCGCGAGACGATAGCAGGCTTGATGCGCGGGTATTGTGAGGCGGCTGCAAGGGATATGGCCATTGTTATTGTTACGCACAACCCCGAGATGATGAAGATTGCGAATAACGTAGTAGTGATAGAAGAGGGATATGTAGCTGGACAGGGAACATTTGAGGATTTGCTAGCACAAAAGGGAGAGTTTTGGCGCTTGGTTCAGGGTGGCGGGTGAAGGATGAGCTGAGGCCAAGTACTGGCGGGCCTTTGAATATGAAGTTTATTCAATCTACATGGCGCTCATGATGAATTGTAATCGCTGTTCGTTTTCAGGGGGGTTTTCTTTTTCGTATTATTTAACGTCTTCCTACTGGTTTCCCACAGAAATACGACGGCATGTTCTGGACGGAAGAGGCTAAGAAGATGTCGGAGTACGTCGGTTTTGTCCTCCGTTCGGCGAAGCGGTTGCCGCATTTTAAAATAGTCCCTGGATGTTAGGAGAAAGGGCGCCTCAAACCTGCATTCAGAGCTCCTGAGACATCTCCCGCCCTTGTCCTCTTCATATGTGCCTTCCCTTGTACCTCCCCTCTCGGTCCCCTTTACCCCTTCTATTCTTTTTCGGATTCCCCGTGTGTAGTCATGCACTGTGTGTGTGTGGGGGGGGGGGGGGGGTGGCAGTTCTCGCCTCAGTTGAAGGTGCTTCGGGCTCCGATGGAGTACGTCGGCAACGTGTTTTGTTGCCTTTGTGTGGCATATAGCAAGCAGCACTTGGTTAGTCAATCTCCAACAAGAAGGAAAAATGAATTCCAGCATCTCACCATCTGAGAACAGATAGATAGACGCCTGGTCAAAAAGTCACGATCCACCGCATTCTGCAGTGGATCGTAGTGAAGCTCACTCATTGCCTTCAAGCGGATTTGAACCGCTGACCTCGACATTACTAGTGTCGCGCTCTGCCAACTGAGCTATGAAGGC
>NETT01000575.1:0-11610 GCA_003449175.1 Ceratocystis smalleyi
TAATGTGAATATACAATATAAACGTTACAACAGTAAACAAATATACAATGCATCAAAGGTTCTGGCCGTCCATGTTCGCAGATAATGAAATGTTCTATAAAATATTCCTGCCCTCATGATATTGTCTGTCATTTGTTCATGATTGCCCTCCAGTTTTTTATCTTATATATTCTTTTCATTTTGAAAGACATCAAATCATGATAGCGGATGACATGTTACAGCTCAAGGAAGCTCAAGACCAACTTGTTGTGTTCGGTTCAGTACACGACCACAAGTTTTAGGCCAGCCGCTCCATTGACCATGGCCCATGGGTACTAAAGAAAGAAAAAAAAATAGGAAATGGACAAAGGAAACGAAAAGTTGCGTAGAGTTCTGTGCGTCCATAGACTCGTGAGATATAGGAAAGAAAACTAGAGACAAAAATGTCAAGAAGATGAAGAGAAAAGTACAGGTTACTACAGCTGAGGAAAGCGAAGTCATAGAGTCCCGCCCAGATATTACCGTGAATAAAGGAAGACATAGATTACAGGAAATAATCGCTAGGCCCTCTTCTATTCGCCGGAATATGGCGCTGGTCATTGGGGACAGCAGCAAAGATGCTGAATGCAGGAGTCGGATTTTTGCCAACTGTCATGATTGAGGCAACATTACCGCAGCGGTAGCAATAGTTTGGGGCCGACCAGACCGTGACAACAGACTTTTCGTCAAAGTGATACTGAAAAAGGCGGAGGAGATTAGTCAACATTTGCAAACCAAAAAGGGCTACGGACACGCATAAATACCTTGTAGCCTTCGTTAACGAGTTGGTGAGCTCGCGCTATAGTTGTCAGGCCATTGACATGGTTGAACTCGTTCGCTACTCGGTCGCCAAACAGCCAGCCCGCTCCTCGAGGGCTCACGGCCCATGTTTCAATGTCGTCGGGATCAGACCATACTAGATCACAGAACGCACCCTCGTGCGGAATTTCTTGGGCACGTGCGACGACTCTGATCTGGTCAATAGTGCGGATTTCGGGACTGAGGCCACCGTGGACGCAAAGAATGTCACCATCAACAATAGCAGCAAGTACAAGGAAGTCAAAGACATGGCAGCATGCTTTCCACACGGAAGCATTGCCATATTTTAGCTGGCATTCTTCGTAGAAACCGTACACCTGCGTGATTTGGCGAGATTCATGATTTCCTCGGACAAGCACAATCTGATCGGGATACCTGTAGCTAGAGTGTTAGGACTGGACTGAGAGTTGTTTACAGCCGCTAGTTTGGATGGTTGTTACTTACTTTGCCTTTAAGCACATCAGTAATGTGAAGGTTTCTAGGCTGAAGTAGCCTCTATCAACAAAGTCGCCTAGGAATATGTACTTGTTGACTACTGATTGTGACCCAGTGCTCGTTTCGGCAGGAGTGGCCGTAGGATTTATGGCGGCACCACTGGGTTCGTCGTCCTCGTCAGAGCTGCCAGCATTGATGTTGGCGTCTCCATTACAGATTTGTTTCTTTAGCTTGGGGTCTGTGATTTCCGAGGGCGGTTGTAAATCGTAGTCATTAATGATGGTGCGAGGTGGCAGGGAATCTTTCTCTCCAGGCATACCACCAGCAACACGGAAGAGTTCGAGAAGATCATAAAACTGGCCGTGAATATCACCGCATATCGTGACAGGGCTAGAGACGGGCTGGATATTAGATTCTGTAGAGTCACGACGTTAGCAAATATCGAAACGTTTTTCTTTTTTTTTTTTTTTTTTCATGCCGCCATTTGGGGGCTGATGTGAATGATGATAAGAACTGACCCTCCATGAGAATTTCCTTGACAATCTCGCATAGTTCTTTCATAACACGCTCTGGTAGATAATGGCACTGCTTAGCCTCCTCTAGCCACTCGTCAATACCAGCCGAGGGAGTGAGTTTTGCCGGTCCAGGCTGAGGTACAGTTGGGTCGACTGTAGACATTATGGCGGATGAAAGAAATGTAAGGGGAATAGTGATAACAAAAGAAAGAAAACAAAAAATGTGTTGTGTATGAGTTAATGAGGTGCTAATAACAAGAGAAAGCAAATGATAATATCAGCCAAAGCGGGGTCGCTCTAGAGTCAGCGGACGGAGCGGAGAGCCAGTATCGCGGGTTCCAGCTCGGGCTCGCCTCGGGGGAGTGGATGCAGAGGCAGGAGAGTTGTGGCGGGAACGTGGTCTTGTGGTGGGCTGAGGGAGGGCAGAAAGAGTATCCTGAGAAATAGACGGTAATGAGCGGGGGTCAGCGTCAGAAGACGAAGAAGGGGGGAAAGCGGAAGAAAAGGAAAGGGCGGCTAAAGCGGCGGTGTCGTCGTATTCGGGGAAGGGCACGATATCGTCGTCGTGGCTATCAGAAGACTCGGAAGAGAAGGAAGACGTGAGAGAAGAAAAATCAGCACCGTAAGGTAGTTGGAGATGCAACGACTCGTAGGACGGCCGCTTTTTCGACGGGCAGTGTTGAGCGTTGAAGGGCTGCTGGAACGGCGGTTTTTCTAAACGTCGAGGATCAGCACGGAAGCGGGCAGGGCCAGTCTGTGCAGCGATAATGGCGGATCGAGGAAGACTGGGCGTAGCCGGCTGGACGACGGGGAGGTTCCGAGGGTCAAAAAAAGGATTTACTCGTGGATTGGTCGAATCTATAGCATTGCGTCGTCGACGGCTGGAAGATGTAGTAGAGGCTGTGTCGTCGTTGGAGCAGGGGGCCAAGATAGAGGGAGAGAGAGAGGGAGTAGGAGAGAGAGCGGATACGGGTGGTGATGGCTGGTCAACGCCGACACAATTCAAGCCCTGGGCGGCTACACTACCTGGGATGTTGGGAATGGCAGCGTAGCTAGGTGAGCGGCTTCTAGATGAGGGGCGCTGTGTGCTTCTCGTGCTACCCGTGTTTGTGCTGCTGCTTCTCGTGGGGCTGATGTGTCTCTCGCTGGTGTAAAAGTTGGGACTCAGGCTATTAGCGCTATCAGGGCTGCAGTCAGCGGCGTCGTTGTAGAGCTCGAAGGTAATGGTATTGATGTTATTGGGACTGTAATTTTCGTAGGCTCGAACAGACTGAGCAGACTGTGACTGTCTTACGCCAACTACTAAGGGTGGTTCTGGCTGTGAGGTCGACATTGACGGCTTGAAACCCTCACCAAGAAACTCCCTACCCTCCATTATTTTTCTGCAGCGGACTCGAATGGGGAGGGCAGTTCCCCCACAGCTCAACCGGGACTCCAGCCTTAGATTAGCCGGTGGCGGATCACGTGGTTGTAGAAAGAAGGCGAAGAAGAGGGTAATTTATGACAGTTGCTGCCAGCTGGACGGCGCTGATGTTTCTTTCACTGTCAGATGCCAGTAAGGACAACAACAAAACCCTTGGCGGTTTTGAAACAAGAACAAGAAATGGACGACTTTGGAGTCTGGGGGACTTCTGCATTAGCTGGTGCTGGCTGGTGTTGGGTTTTTGAGGGTTGCGTGAGAAACTGGTTGGGAGGAGAGAGGAGAAAAAGAGAGAGAAGCTCGGATACTGGGTTAAGCTTCTTTCACACAATGGTACATGTAGGGAACCCCGAGATAGTGAGGAGCCCCCAAGACGAATTAGGTTGGGCAGTATCCAGGCGTGAGGTAGAGAGAAAGTGTGTTGGCTGGTGCGTGCTAATGCAAATGGCGCCATAGAGGAGGAAGGAAAGAAAGAAGAAAAAAAAGGATGCAAAAAGACCGCTCTCTTGCTTTCTCTCTCTCTCGCGAGCAATGCAGATGGGGGGCTGAGAGAAACAGCAAGTTTGACCGAAGCAGCCGCAACGAATAAACAAAGCCAAGTTCTTCCTTTGTTGTAACAGAAAAAGGGGCCAGGGCAGGGAGAGAAAATATTGTGTGAAAATGTCAAGGTGCATGCAGCAGATGGATGCGGATGCAGATAGATAGATGCAGTAAACAAAGCTGAGCAGCAGACTGCACTGCCCAAAGGAATTGACCAAGAGAAAGAGACGAGGGGAGGATGCAGCAGAGAGGGAGAGAAAAAGAAGAGCCTAGAAGGAAAGCAGAGTAGGAAAAGTACGCCCCTTGTTATGAGGGCGGCTTGGTCTTGAAGGTCACCACCACCAGCCGTAGCTCAAAGCTGGGGAATGGGAAGAAAGGGAACTCGGACCTTGGTAGATTGAATTTTTTCTCTTCGTGTTGCTTCTGGAAGCCGTTTCTGTTGCTATGCCTGTTGTCTGTGGTGGCCCGCCGAGTATCTTTGTTTTGGCTCGCCATCTGATACTACCATCTACGGGGGGAGGGGAGAGGGATGTTCGTTTGATTTGTCCCTCTAATTTACTCTTGATTCCTCTCGAAAGCGCTCTACCTACAAGCAAGGCCTCAAAAGTTGGGAGCTAATGCGCGTTGTTTGAGTCTCCAAGTAAGCACCAAAGCAACAAGAAGGGGAGAAGACAAGCCTTGATAGTAAACATAACAATAAGGCGAGTCTTGAGCACCAAAGCTCCAACGCGCCCGCCTCGGGAACCGCAAAGGACAACGGCGCAAGCTAGCAGCAGCTGGTTAAGGCTTTGCGGGTACCTTGCTTGCTGTATGTGCACAACACGTCCGTATGCAAGGACATACATGGCTCGCTTTTATTGCACACATATACTACTACTTGTAAAGGTGTATGCAATAAGTATGTGTACACATGCACACACACGTGTAAACATACGGGCGCGGGCGCGGGCGCGGGCGCATCTACATCTGGAAGCGCCTGCCCTTTCAAGCGACAAGCTTTCAAGCGACAAACGACCATATAGCCTTGTGGCTGACTAACGGTGTACTAGTGCTGGGCAGGCAGGCCACGATGCCCTGACTGACACTCACTAGCCATTTTCAGCTTTAATAATTCGTTCTCTATTTGATGAAGGGTTTTCACCTTCCTTCCCTGCCTGTTTGCGTTTGTGTGTTTTATCGATTGAATCTCTGTTTGCCGGCGTAGACGTGGAAAGCAAAGAACAGGTTGCCAAGAGTTCAGCAGACAATAAAGAACATAATAAAACGAGCAAGGAAGAAAATCTTTCTTATTACTTTTGCATTATATTCAGGGAGGAACCATGGCCAAGATTAGTCGGTGTCAGCGACAGCTGACTACTCGTTTGATGCATACTCGCCTTTATGCATACCAGCTTAGTTGCACCAGTAGCCAGCCCCACAATGAACCGCCGCCTTGTGGGGGGGGGGGGTCATACCACCATGATCCATAGTGAATTAACTAACGGACTTTGCCAGGTGCATCATCACATCACCGTCTAATGAAAACTGGCTTGTGACTAAGTCAATACTCTGGCCCTCGCAAAGGCATTCGGCACCTTCTGTGTCATTTATTTCAGGCTGGATTTACGCGTTTGCACCAACGTCTCATCACCCCATTGTCATGACGGCTGCACAAACCAAAGCAGTCCGCCCCGGATCGCTCACTGCCGGGGCGACGGGCACAAACACCAATCTGCAGTCGTCAAAATCTAGCGCAAGGAATGGGCGGTCCCGGAACCAAGCCCCGGGCGTCATGGTTAAGATACGGCTGCTGCCTCCTGCTATGCAAGAGGCCGAGTGCTTGAAGCTCTTACCAGAGGAGTGGCATGTAGGCAAGGGAAAGGTGGACAGCTTTAGATACACCCCAGGAAAAGTATCCAACCGGTAAGGAGCGGATAGCCGGGCTGTCTTGGATAAGAATGCAGGACCTACGTATGCTAACCGAATCTCTGTTCTATAGGCCCGGCCGACCTTCACACGCGTCAGTTGCTTACTTTCAGCTGTCAAGAGAAGAAGATGTTGTTTCTTTTGGCGAAACCGCGAAACTCATTGTCTGGGAAGATGCTGCCGCCACCTTTCATGACCCATGCCTGAAGGCAAAGCCGTATCTAGAAAGATGCGTCTATCGGAAAAACCCCATGGAAAAAGATCGGGGCGACTCTCTGCAGGGGACTATTGACCAAGACCCCGAGTTCATCCATTTTCTCGAGAATCTTACCCGCGTTGCAGTAAACGAGAAGGAAGAAGACAAGCCTGCTACCCAGACACCCGAAGTCGAAAAGTCTACCGAGAAGCCAACCTCCACCCCCCTTGTTGAGTACATGCGAGAGAAGCGCGAGAGAGATAAAGATGCTGGCGGCGCAGGACGTGGCAGCCGAAGTGCTAGGCAAGAAGCGAGGCTTGCGGCCAAGCCATCAAAATCAAACGACAAGAAAAAGGCCAGAGACAGGGACCGCGATTCTGGTAAAGACAAAGAAAGGCCGGAGAGAATGACTGATAAAGTTAAAATCCTAAAAAAGGCGGCCACGGCTGATGCGCCCGGCACAAGCAAAAGCACAGCAGCTGCAAGTAACGGCAGCCAGGCACCAGGAAACCAGCCAAGCTCAAAGACGAAAAGGGCTACCATTGCTGCTGCTGCCCGCGTGCTGCAACGGGACCACGGCTTGAGCCCCGGAGCAGCTCACCGGAGAGCGCGAGCTGAAATTGCCAAAGCTGAGACGGAACACAAAACAACAGCAGCGGCGGCAGCAGCAGCAGCAGCAGCAGCAGCAACAACATCTGGAGCCTCTACCAGTTTGTCCAGCAAGAAGGACTCCCCCAAAGAGCTCCTGCAGACTCCTACCGAGACATCTACACCAACCGAGCCAGCTGCCGGTTCAAGTAAACGCGAACCTGGACGAACTCGGGGCCGTGGAAGAGGAAAGGGTGGTGGCGACACAAACACCACTAAGACACAGCAACAAGAGCCTGTTAAGCCTATTATACTTCTCAAGAAGAAGCCGGAGACCGATGCTTCCCCTGCTTCAACGCAATCTCCATCTTTGAAAACTAATGAGACTCCCCAGATAGCCGAAACTTCGACAAAGGGAGCATCTGAACCAGCAACTCAGCCTTCTGCCTCGTCTAGCAAGGGCAAAATGGCTGAGAAGAGCAATAATAGTAGCAAAGCTCGCAAGAGCGATAGACAGGATGCAAAGCCTGGCACGTCCGCTCCTGCAGCAGTTACACCGGGTGCTACGAAAGCTTTTATTAAGAATGTTAATCCTTCGTGTGGTATTAACGCCTCTTCTCTCCGGACTGCTTTGAGCTGCTTTGGCGCTATCAACGCTATCGATATTGAGCTACGCAAAGGCTTCGCATATGTTGAGTTTTCCCAGCATGAATCTCTCGTTGCAGCAGTCAAGGCTGGCTCGATTTCGATAGGTCAAGGTCAGATACGGGTGGTCGAGCGAAAGGTAAAGAAGTCAGCTCCTGGGCCAGCTGCCTCTACCGCCCAGGGATCCTCTTGTAGCCCCTCTGGGAATGGAGGTCTAGAGAAGACAGATGAGAAGGATGCGGGAAAGGCCAAGACTGGCGACTCCAAGGTCACAGGCGAGAACGCCGAGAAAGCCGAGAAGTCTGAGAAGCCTGAAAAGGGCTCTAGTCGACGCAATAGAGGCCGCAGAGGTGGAAGTGGAAAGAAGGAAAAGGATGGTAGTCGCGGTGTAAAAGAGGCCGGTGCAGGTGGCGATAAGGGCGTAAAGGGCTCTGGCGCAAGTGCAGCCGCTCCAGCCCCAGGCCCTGCTTCTGCCCTAGCATCAACCTGATGGGTCTTGGGTTAGATTAGGAGGAAGAATGCGTGCTGGGGCCAAGGAACAAGATAAGTCCTTTCGTCGGCATGATGCTCCTAGTATTTCCGTAGTTATGGGCTGCGTAAGACAGATACGGGAAAAAAGTGCTGCTAGGGCTTTGAAGGGACACCTGGATGCTCGGAATTGGGTTTTAAGAGGCCACCGAAGTTGAAGCTAGCCCTGCCGAAACCTAAGATACAACAATAATGCTGTGTGGGCGCAAGATCGGGCTTGCAGGCCGGACGGCTCGTTGGAGGCCGAGGACGAGCCAAGGCCAATTTGTTGACGATATAGTGCCGAACTGAGGGTTGTTAGGTGCCGGTGTAGGTCCTTGGTGTATGTATTCTCGGTACAAGCAAAAACAGCTGAGAAAATTGTCTATTATACATCTACTGCTCCCGTTTCTAACGGGATTTACCTAACCTATGCAGGCCAAAAGGGCACAAGGACTTTGTATTTATTTGCACACTTAGCAGCAAGCCGTCGCTACTTATTCACTCGCTGTAATCGGACCAACCAAGTGAGGCATCAGACAGGTTTCGTCGTCCTTCGCGCCAACGATCTTGCCAATGGTTGACTCAGTAAACATGTCTTTAACAGAGCCAAAGGGCATACATTCCGCAAAGCAGTACCGAGCATCTGTCATTCATGGAAATGCAGAGCTGAAAATAAGTTCATATTGCCCGGGCCGACAGCCGTTTAAAGCAGTGACTGGGCAAGTAGGTGCTCCTGATAGTGTTCATGACGATCGTTTGTAGGCCATCGAGCTACAGGTCATATTTCTGGCAAACGGCCGTCGTTACGGCTGAAGAAATAGGGATGTGTGAAGGAACTGAAGATTGTATGGATAGTCATGGTCCTTTTTCCTTTACCAGTTGTGAATCTGTCCAGTGGTTTTCCGCCTTAGAAGTGACGGTACAGAGTTCATCATCGTGGTTCTCCATCGTGTGTGTGTCCATGGTCCTCAAGGATGCCTGTATTTTCTCCAACAAGAAGCAGAAAGCAGAGGAAACACGCGGTTCGTGGAGAAAGAAACAGTGTCGATTATTCAAGCCGGCTATTGTTATGAGCGGGGAGGCGAAGACCGTATAAAGAGCCGGTCAAAATGGACGACAGGCTTTGTCTCATTCTATCCGCCGTGCTCGTATCTAGCGAGGCCTAGCCGAAAGTAGATTAAGCTTCTTGCTTTGAATGCCTAACAGGGGGTGTCTGTCTACCTATTGGCCCCTTCTAGCCGACTTGATGGAGTGATACACCAAGCAATTCTCATGGCTCTCTTGTACAGACATCTTGCCTGTGGCTGACCCAGAAAGCACGCCGTCGATATAACCAATGGACATACGCTGATTCAGGCGGTGCTACACTTCCATCGCGTCAAGAGTCATAGTAGTATTAGAATGTCTATTTTAGTCCTTCGATGCCTCTCGCTAGTCCCACCCCCATGTCATCGAAGGCAATGTCGAGGAAAGTCTCAATACGTGTTTCTAGCAGACAGCGACTGTTGTAGCGGTTGTTGAGGGAGTCGGACGCGGCCAGGAGAGTCTGCTGGGTAACTTTATCTAGCAGTTAGTTCCCTGGCGCTAGAGAAATAACGAGACGTGACAGACGGCATAGAGCCCAGCATCGAATGTCGTATTTCTCAAGGCCGCCTGTATTTACTTGGAAATGGAAGAGGGCAAAACCGAAGGAGCACATGATTTTATTTGCGAGTAGAAGGAAGAAAGAGAAGTGGCATTGGCCACCAAAGCCGGATTTAACCAACGGTTGTCATTAGCCTTTATCTCCATTTATAAAGAAACATGGCAAATGTGTCGTTATAGCATAGCCCTGTTGGGGCTTTGACGATTCTGGACCCATGGCATCGAGGATCGAGATCCAGTAATGGCTGTCCTAATCGGGTCAGAATCGGCGAGACGTTGTTATATTCATGGATAGGGGTCCGTAGTATTTCTGTAAGGCTAAAGCATGCTCAGATGACGTGGGCGAACCATCCATTGACAAAGGATAGAAACAGACGCACGCGGGGCTACTCTGGCGCTTAGTGTAGTAGTCTACAAACTTTTATCTGCGAGGATGGAGCATATCGAGAGAACCAGAGAATTTGTGTTGGTCCCGTACGCCAAGTGATTATTAGGACCGACACGCAATGACAAGAACTGTAGTGTTTGTGTGTCTTTGGTGCAAGTGAAGACAGGTAAAGAATGTTTGAAGTGATCGTTTTTGATATAACCGCCTCCCCCACCTCTAGCTACGTGGTTGTTGGGACTGACTCTCCTTCCTCCTACTCCATCGGCTTGATAGCATAAGACAGCAAACAGCCATTCTCACTCTCCTTGACGGACATGTATTCAACGAATGAATTAGTAAGCATGCCTTCAATAGAGACAAAAGGCGTGCACTGAGAGAAACGGTACCAGTCGTCTTCCTTAACCTCATCCCATCGAGGCTCGCGATAGGAATTCAAAGCGGACTGTATGTATGCAAGGCTCCTTGGGATTATGGAAGACCACCAAATTCAAGTTGTCGGGTTCCAGTCCGCATATCTGGCAGACAGCAGCCATCTCAGCAGTATTAAGCGACTTCAGAGTATCTTGGCTGTCAGGGGAGTTTGAGATCGTATAGACAGTCATGGTCCTTTCTGGTTGGCCAACCTCGAATCTGTTCAGTAGCTTTTCGCCTCCAGAGTCGTGATTAGAGGTGACAGTACAAAACACATTGTTGGATTGCTCGAGCGGGTATCCTTGATTCCCCAGGACACCCGCATTTACCCCAATAGGCAGCAGAAAGGAAAGAGGAAGAAAGAACATTAAGAAATCAGAATTGTAACGGCTGTACCGCAGTTAAAACATATAAACGGAATACATTCCCAAGACAAAATAGTGGCAGGTCAAGTATAACAGGAGCGAAAAAGTAATGCCAAGCAGGATCCCCCGAGTCTCTGCAAGAGCTCCTCGGACATGGGTGCCTAATGTAACCCACGCTACACACTCCCCCATGCTTACTTGGGCTGAGCGCAAGCCTGGAAGGCCATCGAGGCTCCGAAGATTGTTATCAATCTGGTACTGGAGGGCAGTATTAGAGGCGACCTTTTTGGCCACCCAGTTGTCCAGCGTTGGCCTGTCTGTAAAAACAGACAGCTCATCAGTTAAGCCCTGACTGATGGCCTGCCTTTCATCCGAAGCAGCATCCTGCGCCAGCAGCGAGCCATCGTACAGTTCGGGCCTGATCATTGGCACTCCATAGCCACAGCTAGTCTGTACTTTAAATATCTGGCAGATAACGACGGCCCGTGCGCCATCAAACACGCTGCGCTTTCCATCGGCCACCTGACGCACAAGGCCCTCAAAGGCAGGCTGATCCCACTCAACCACGCTGCTGGTGCAAAAGAGTCGCAGGATACGGGGCGCACGGCCAAAGGAGATGAAAAGCAGAGTCAGTCGCGCATTGCATGGTTCGTAGGCATGTGCAATGGTTTCACAGCCAGAGCCGGTACGATCGATGTAAGCGACCTTGGTTGGTGAGATGACACGAAAATGAGCATCAAGCCCTTTGGGAGATACGTTAATGTGGGATCCATGCAGCGGGGCAGAGGCCGTGAAGAACAACGGTTGTTTTTGAGCCCACGCGGCTAAATCGTCAGATATCTCAGAGTAGTACTGGGGCATTGTGACCAGGATCGTGGGGTTTAGCACTAGCCACACTGGCAAAAGAGACTTGCAGATGAAAGAAAGCAATGGACAAAACATCAAATGAAAGCCGTGAAACTCGTGGGCTCATCAGACGGACAGATAAGATAAGCATTAAAGTGGAGAAATGACGACATGGGCGAAAGACGAACGGAAAATAAAACCGGAGAAGCAACAGCCTAGAGCTGGTGGTTTGTGAAACAGAACGAAAGAAGGGCATGAAAATAGAAACGGAAACATGAAGGGCAAAAAGGCAACTACCTGCAACGAAACAAAAGAGGAAGGGACGCAAGACACAGCAGATAGGGAAGGGGCGGAACCCTTATCGG